>CAVOJK010000673.1:0-24840 GCA_963695495.1 Hololepta plana
AATCCCGATGGGGTGGTAGAGTTTTCCAGGTTGACGACACGCAACATTACTTTCACGTCCACTTCTGACTCACATCTAACGACAGGACAGAAACGTCTTTCTCTCTCAATCACTCACACTTCTATTCTCATTTCATTTGGCGGAGAAAAATAGAGAAACTGATCTGATTGATGTAGGATGTTGCACGACGCTATATTTCGGTCAGTCTTGTGCGCACATTCAAAGCACTCGGATGGTTGATAGCAGAATATTTTCGGGAGTAGGGTAGTCTGTGAATAATTGATTACAATAGTGATTACATGATATGATTACTGTACATCGATGCAGAACGGAAACCGAAATGAATATTGTTCATTTTGAGCTCTACTGTTCAGAACCTTCATCGCGTTTCTTGAAAACGGTTTTTGTTGTGCTAAAATCGGAGACAGGCGATCTCTTGACATGACCAGTAGGTCTTGCGAGAAGAGCACACACCAGTATATCTTGAAAAAAACCCGAGTAAATTCGATGCTCCACGTATCCGACTCTGAAACACTAATAAGCCGAACCTGATCGAGTTGAAATTGGAGGAGCTGCTTGGGGTGGCGAAAACCAGTACCAATAACTGGATATTGTTGTGGGAGATGAATATGAAACGTAGTTGGGAGCGATGACGTTCAAACGGATGCAGCCATCATTGTCCATCCTGGAAAACTGTCTAAAAGAGTAGTCTAGAGATACACTATCATCTGCGTTTCGTTTTGCACGAATTCGCATACTCGTTCAGCTCATTTTTACGTGATGCATCTTAGCATGAAAATTGTCTTCTCCTCATTAACAAACGGCCTTCCGGGTTCGTAGCTATAATAGTGTATCTGTGGACTATTCTCTTTCAAAACAGTTTTAGAGAATAGTCGAGAGATACACTATGATCAGCGATTATACTCACCCAAACGCAACAGCTGTAATGTTGAGAAGACAAAAGCTACTGAGTTTGTCCGTTTCGTTTTGCGCAAATTCTCATGTTCGTTCAGCTCATTTTTACATGATGCATCTTACGAGAGAACCACCATACTTCGCCATGACAAAATGAGTTGAGACCCACACCATTCGAGTCAGCGTGGTCGATTTAGTGGGTATAGTGCTATAAAAGTGCCCAAATTCATTCCTGCTCGAGCAATCGATCGCGAAAGTCACTGGTAATGCACGGGCCACACTACATTTCTCACTTTATTGCAAATTCTTTGCTTTTTCACTGATTTCTTCCATCGATTTATCGAGCAGGAATGAACTTGGGCACTTTTGATCACACGATAGCCACCAAATCGACCATGCTGAATCGAATCGTGTAGGTCTCGACTCACTTTGTCATGGCGAAGTCTGGCGGTTCCCTCGTTAGCATGAAAATTGTCTTCTCCTCATTAACAAACGGCCTTCCGGGTTCGTAGCTATAATAGTGTATCTGTGGACTATTCTCTTTCAAACAGTTTAAGAGAATAGTCGAGAGATACACTATGATCAGCGATTATACTCACCCAAACGCAACAGCTGTAATGTTGAGAAGACAAAAGCTACTGAGTTCGTCCGTTTCGTTTTGCGCGAATTCTCATGTTCGTTCAGCTCATTTTTACATGATGCATCTTACGAGAGAACCACCATACTTCGCCATGACAAAATGAGTTGAGACCCACACCATTCGAGTCAGCGTGGTCGATTTAGTGGGTATAGTGCTATAAAAGTGCCCAAATTCATTCCTGCTCGAGCAATCGATCGCGAAAGTCACTGGTAATGCACGGGCCACACTACATTTCTCACTTTATTGCAAATTCTTTGCTTTTTCACTGATTTCTTCCATTGATTTATCGAGCAGGAATGAACTTGGGCACTTTTGATCACACGATAGCCACCAAATCGACCATGCTGAATCGAATCGTGTAGGTCTCGACTCACTTTGTCATGGCGAAGTCTGGCGGTTCCCTCGTTAGCATGAAAATTGTCTTCTCCTCATTAACAAACGGCCTTCCGGGTTCGTAGCTATAATAGTGTATCTGTGGACTATTCTCTTTCAAAACAGTTTAAGAGAATAGTCGAGAGATACACTATGATCAGCGATTATACTCACCCAAACGCAACAGCTGTAATGTTGAGAAGACAAAAGCTACTGAGTTCGTCCGTTTCGTTTTGCGCGAATTCTCATGTTCGTTCAGCTCATTTTTACATGATGCATCTTACGAGAGAACCACCATACTTCGCCATGACAAAATGAGTTGAGACCCACACCATTCGAGTCAGCGTGGTCGATTTAGTGGGTATAGTGCTATAAAAGTGCCCAAATTCATTCCTGCTCGAGCAATCGATCGCGAAAGTCACTGGTAATGCACGGGCCACACTACATTTCTCACTTTATTGCAAATTCTTTGCTTTTTCACTGATTTCTTCCATCGATTTATCGAGCAGGAATGAACTTGGGCACTTTTGATCACACGATAGCCACCAAATCGACCATGCTGAATCGAATCGTGTAGGTCTCGACTCACTTTGTCATGGCGAAGTCTGGCGGTTCCCTCGTTAGCATGAAAATTGTCTTCTCCTCATTAACAAACGGCCTTCCGGGTTCGTAGCTATAATAGTGTATCTGTGGACTATTCTCTTTCAAAACAGTTTAAGAGAATAGTCGAGAGATACACTATGATCAGCGATTATACTCACCCAAACGCAACAGCTGTAATGTTGAGAAGACAAAAGCTACTGAGTTCGTCCGTTTCGTTTTGCGCGAATTCTCATGTTCGTTCAGCTCATTTTTACATGATGCATCTTACGAGAGAACCACCATACTTCGCCATGACAAAATGAGTTGAGACCCACACCATTCGAGTCAGCGTGGTCGATTTAGTGGGTATAGTGCTATAAAAGTGCCCAAATTCATTCCTGCTCGAGCAATCGATCGCGAAAGTCACTGGTAATGCACGGGCCACACTACATTTCTCACTTTATTGCAAATTCTTTGCTTTTTCACTGATTTCTTCCATTGATTTATCGAGCAGGAATGAACTTGGGCACTTTTGATCACACGATAGCCACCAAATCGACCATGCTGAATCGAATCGTGTAGGTCTCGACTCACTTTGTCATGGCGAAGTCTGGCGGTTCCCTCGTTAGCATGAAAATTGTCTTCTCCTCATTAACAAACGGCCTTCCGGGTTCGTAGCTATAATAGTGTATCTGTGGACTATTCTCTTTCAAAACAGTTTAAGAGAATAGTCGAGAGATACACTATGATCAGCGATTATACTCACCCAAACGCAACAGCTGTAATGTTGAGAAGACAAAAGCTACTGAGTTCGTCCGTTTCGTTTTGCGCGAATTCTCATGTTCGTTCAGCTCATTTTTACATGATGCATCTTACGAGAGAACCACCATACTTCGCCATGACAAAATGAGTTGAGACCCACACCATTCGAGTCAGCGTGGTCGATTTAGTGGGTATAGTGCTATAAAAGTGCCCAAATTCATTCCTGCTCGAGCAATCGATCGCGAAAGTCACTGGTAATGCACGGGCCACACTACATTTCTCACTTTATTGCAAATTCTTTGCTTTTTCACTGATTTCTTCCATCGATTTATCGAGCAGGAATGAACTTGGGCACTTTTGATCACACGATAGCCACCAAATCGACCATGCTGAATCGAATCGTGTAGGTCTCGACTCACTTTGTCATGGCGAAGTCTGGCGGTTCCCTCGTTAGCATGAAAATTGTCTTCTCCTCATTAACAAACGGCCTTCCGGGTTCGTAGCTATAATAGTGTATCTGTGGACTATTCTCTTTCAAAACAGTTTAAGAGAATAGTCGAGAGATACACTATGATCAGCGATTAT
Organism: Hololepta plana; assembly: GCA_963695495.1. Taxonomy (NCBI): domain Eukaryota; kingdom Metazoa; phylum Arthropoda; class Insecta; order Coleoptera; family Histeridae; genus Hololepta; species Hololepta plana. The sequence continues at coordinate 3,857 of CAVOJK010000673.1, forward strand.
ACTCACCCAAACGCAACAGCTGTAATGTTGAGAAGACAAAAGCTACTGAGTTCGTCCGTTTCGTTTTGCGCGAATTCTCATGTTCGTTCAGCTCATTTTTACATGATGCATCTTACGAGAGAACCACCATACTTCGCCATGACAAAATGAGTTGAGACCCACACCATTCGAGTCAGCGTGGTCGATTTAGTGGGTATAGTGCTATAAAAGTGCCCAAATTCATTCCTGCTCGAGCAATCGATCGCGAAAGTCACTGGTAATGCACGGGCCACACTACATTTCTCACTTTATTGCAAATTCTTTGCTTTTTCACTGATTTCTTCCATCGATTTATCGAGCAGGAATGAACTTGGGCACTTTTGATCACACGATAGCCACCAAATCGACCATGCTGAATCGAATCGTGTAGGTCTCGACTCACTTTGTCATGGCGAAGTCTGGCGGTTCCCTCGTTAGCATGAAAATTGTCTTCTCCTCATTAACAAACGGCCTTCCGGGTTCGTAGCTATAATAGTGTATCTGTGGACTATTCTCTTTCAAAACAGTTTAAGAGAATAGTCGAGAGATACACTATGATCAGCGATTATACTCACCCAAACGCAACAGCTGTAATGTTGAGAAGACAAAAGCTACTGAGTTCGTCCGTTTCGTTTTGCGCGAATTCTAATGTTCGTTCAGCTCATTTTTACATGATGCATCTTACGAGAGAACCACCATACTTCGCCATGACAAAATGAGTTGAGACCCACACCATTCGAGTCAGCGTGGTCGATTTAGTGGGTATAGTGCTATAAAAGTGCCCAAATTCATTCCTGCTCGAGCAATCGATCGCGAAAGTCACTGGTAATGCACGGGCCACACTACATTTCTCACTTTATTGCAAATTCTTTGCTTTTTCACTGATTTCTTCCATCGATTTATCGAGCAGGAATGAACTTGGGCACTTTTTATCCCACGATAGCCACCAAATCGACCATGCTGAATCGAATCGTGTAGGTCTCGACTCACTTTGTCATGGCGAAGTCTGGCGGTTCCCTCGTTAGCATGAAAATTGTCTTCTCCTCATTAACAAACGGCCTTCCGGGTTCGTAGCTATAATAGTGTATCTGTGGACTATTCTCTTTCAAAACAGTCCAAGAGAATAGTCGAGAGATACACCATGATCAGCGATTATACTCACCCAAACGCAACAGCTGTAATGTTGAGAAGACAAAAGCTACTGAGTTCGTCCGTTTCGTTTTGCGCGAATTCTCTGGTTCGTTCAGCTCATTTTTACATGATGCATCTTACGAGAGAACCACCATACTTCGCCATGACAAAATGAGTTGAGACCCACACCATTCGAGTCAGCGTGGTCGATTTAGTGGGTATAGTGCTATAAAAGTGCCCAAATTCATTCCTGCTCGAGCAATCGATCGCGAAAGTCACTGGTAATGCACGGGCCACACTACATTTCTCACTTTATTGCAAATTCTTTGCTTTTTCACTGATTTCTTCCATCGATTTATCGAGCAGGAATGAACTTGGGCACTTTTGATCACACGATAGCCACCAAATCGACCATGCTGAATCGAATCGTGTAGGTCTCGACTCACTTTGTCATGGCGAAGTCTGGCGGTTCCCTCGTTAGCATGAAAATTGTCTTCTCCTCATTAACAAACGGCCTTCCGGGTTCGTAGCTATAATAGTGTATCTGTGGACTATTCTCTTTCAAAACAGTCCAAGAGAATAGTCGAGAGATACACTATGATCAGCGATTATACTCACCCAAACGCAACAGCTGTAATGTTGAGAAGACAAAGTAAAATCGAAGGTACGAGAACGCCAAAGGATTGAACCTCAAGGGTTGATCCGTTGAGAGTTCTATAAACTGAGCTCATTTGATTGCAGCAATCGGGCCGGCGTCGGAAGAGCTGCTGGCAGCTCGTCGGACATGAATCTTGGTCATCGGAGTTGCGTGCTTCCACTGCATATTGATGCTGCGCGACGAAGAGGAGATTGTGCAAGAATCCTGAATGGTAGACGCTCTCTCTGACGCGTCTGGCGCTTGATAGAGAGAGAGAGAAGAGTCATTGCAAGGTCTATTGACCAAGTGTGATGGTGATGGTCTACTAGTAAGAGGGAACGTACAGGTGAAGAGAGCGAAGAAAGTGCCTTGTGCTCTCTTTCGGAGAGAAAGGGCGAGAGAGCGCGCGAGAATATTAGAGTGAGAGAGAGATATTGAAGGGGTCATACTCCAGTCAAGTCATGAAGAGATGGAGGATATACTCACACTACCTCAAACAGTTCAAAAACCAACTGAAAACGTTAGAACGCTGTTTCAGCGTCGCAATATACCGTTCAGGGGAGAGAAGTAAGTGGTGTGAAATAAAGAGGGACTTGACACCGTGAACGAGACTTGTAGCGTGGGAAGAAAGTGAAGTGTAGTGAAGGCGAAGAAACGTGAGAGATGGGAAGGACAAGATCAATGGACTTGTCTCCTGCATCGATCGGACAGACGAGAAGAGGAGAACGCATTTATGGATACAGGTAGAGAGATGAACACACAAATGAGTTCCTAGTCATCCAACTGTTCGGGAGCGCGAGAAAAGAAGAAATGGGAAAGAGGGTGGCGAAAAGGAAGAAGGTCACCAGAAAGTGCTCCTTACACTTCGTGGGTTCGAGAGCTAGAGGGGGGTCTCCGAGGTGGAGGGTGAAAAGATTACAGGAAACAGGTTGGTCCAGCTGGCGTTTCATAGAGACAATAACCGACAACCGATGCCTTATTTATTCTATGCCCGCTGAGTTTCACTGAAAAGTTGAGTACCTTACTTTGAGAGAGAGAGAGAGAGAGAGAGAGAGAGAAAGAGAGAGAGAGAGAGAGAGAGAGAGAGAGAGAGAGAGAGAGAGAGAGAGAGAGAGAAAGAGAGAGAGAGAGAGATCCTAGAGCTGCAAACAAATTCGAGAAGTCGTCAAGCATCATGCTTTCCCTTCCTTTTTCGAACAGAGTGGAATGGAGCATCCGGGTGAGCGCAGAACTGAGTTTCGGGTTACGGTAACTTTCAGCAGGGTACGAAACTTTTCAGTACTCGGTTAAGTTACTAAGCGTAGTATGGATTGTTGGTTAAGTACTGTATGGGTACTGTAGTTGTACGTTGTTTTTTCGAATACGGAGCAATCAGAGTTCTGAATGTCTCCCGCAGATTATCAATCATTTTTCAACTGATTGGTTAGACTAACAATAACAACGATGACTGGATACTAACATTTCAGTCATCTTTGGAGGCTTTCAAGACTAATTTAGAGCTTATCAGCACTTATCAATCATTATCAGTGAACATCATCGCTACATGCCAGGAGCTCAGTTCAGAATCATTGAAGGTGTTCTGAAATGACAACAGACTGAAATAGGATGCGCGGTGCGCGAACGCGACAATTTTACCGATGCATGTCGTAAAAAACTGCTGCCGCGCTTTATCAGTGATCAGTCGACCGATGGATAAGAATGGTAATCTCACCACCGGATAAAGACAGCTCAGCCAATTTTTGAGGTTTCCAATATGGATTTCGAGCTTATCAGCATTTATCAGTTTTTTTCAGGGCCTATCATCGTTTATGCTAAGGAGTTCTGTTCAGAATCACCGAATGAATTCAGAATCATCAACCAGAAATGAGGGTGCGTGGTGCACGAAATGACGATTCAGAGGTAAAGTGCGCGTCTGAAACTGCTGCCGCGCTTTATCAGTGATCAATCGACCGATGGATAAGAATGGTAATCTCACCACGGATAAAGACAGCTCAGCCAATTTTTGAGGTTTCCAATATGGATTTGGAGCTCATCAGCATTTATCAGTTATTATCAGTGCCTATCATCGTTCATGCTAAGGAGTTCTGTTAGAATCACCGAATGAGTTCAGACGCATCAACAAGAAATGGGGGTGCGTGGTGCACGAAATGACGATTCAGAGGTCAAATGCGCGTCTGAAACTGCTGCCGCGCTTATCAGTGATCAATCGACCGATGGATAAGAATGGCAATCGTACCACCGGAAAAAAATAGCTCAGCCAATTTTTTAAGATTTCCAATATCAATTTGGAGCTTATCAGCATCTATCAGTTCTTATCAGTGCTTATCATCGATACATGCCAAGGAGTTCATTCCTAACGTGAAATCATTGCGAGAGCGGGAGAGAGAGGGTGCGTGTTGCAAGAACCATCGAGTTGGATTCGTGGTGTGTGATGCGTTGTGCGCGAAAGAAGTTTTGTAGAGTGACATTTCACAATGTTCCAGCATGTTCCACGAAGAGTCGACGTGGAAGATTCGGTCTCCACAAACTTTTCATTTCATTCCGCGTGGTCGTTGCTCTCGCTTTTTAATTCTTTTTCGTGTAAATGATAATCGTTCATACTCAGACGAAATCTTTCCAGGTTGTAATGTTCCGTTCTTTTTTCGGCAAGAGGAATGAAGAAAGCAAGGAGAAAAAAGACAATACGCCAGATTCCATCGTGAGATTTTATCGATCGCTATTTTATCGTATCAGTTGTTCGTTCCATCGCTTATCGCTTTTAAATATTCAATTCTCATTCACAGTATCAAAATATGTACATGAAAGTAATATACTCGCAGAGGTCGGTTGAAGATCTCGGAAAGCTATACGATGGCATGAGCATGGCTGATCAAGATTTTGTTTCGCGTAAGTCGATGATTCTTATTACCGGGAACATTAGCCCGATATATCGTGATAAGTGTAACTTCAATGTGCTAAATTTGCATCCAAAACGGGAGTTCTTCAGTTGAACCTGTTCATTGTCGCTGTCTATGACATTGCCGGATGGACGGAGCTAGTTGTGAACAAATCTCAATATATTTGGCAGTTTAAACATTTAGCATGATCTTTCCAGAGGTATTCCACAAATAACGATTTTCAGTGTCGATGGGCAATGTAGACACTGAACACGTCTTGATACCGTGTTCATGATGAGAACGTTGTCGCTTGCATAATATATGAAAAATGTATCGGAGAGCGAGACGTCATGTTTCAGGCACATCCGAGATGCCGCCGCAGGCGCGTATGGAAGCCCATGAACTGCGCGAGCAGGCGAGAAAGATGGATGCTGACGCTGATGCATATGAAGCTGCTGTCGTCAACACTTTCGACATCGCTCTCGGTGCTGATAACGTCGAGGGCGGCGAGAACGATCAGTTCTATGGGTACGAAAACGACGAACGATCGCCCCATCATCCTCGATTGACGATGGATGCGGGGAGACCCCGCACCCCCGTCGTGGCCCGTTGCCCAAGGCTATGCGCTCCAAGGTACATAACTATCTCAGCCAAGAGTTTATAGGGTGTGAAAATATTTTGTTTTTTTCCAATTTTTAAAATCGAAAAAGTCAGTATTACAGGCTCAAAAGGCTCTCTTCGAGGAGTTTTCAAGATAGTCTGGAGCTCCTGAAGGAAGATGACGAAGCGGAGCGTGGGCTGACAGGCGGAGAGCGCGAGGGCAAGGTCAGCCTACTTTTACGAAGCAATCTTCCAGCTCGCTATGTCCAGCTATTCCGAATGCTAGTTGCCGGAGTGGGAATCATCATCACTTGATTATCAGTTGCTCTTCAGGAGTGAGCTGAGAGGAGCTCTCTGGGCACCGCTACTACTCGATACTACTATGCTACACGACGTTTCCGCCACTTTGATTCGCTAATGGTTTTATGTCTATTTATAACTTGATTCCTTACTAACGAAAGTCGTAGTATATCCGGCAACTACTAGATCTCGTGTTTTGTGAAGTATTGACGTATGGTAATCAGCTACTATGTAAAATCTTTGTGGTGTTCACCCATATCCAAGAAAGTAAGGCTGGTATATACTTAAGGAAAAGTACGATAGGAAAAGATCAGATTGTTATATCAATGTGGAGCCAGCACAGAAATTTCTGACTATTGTGGACAATGCGACTTTGCTATTCACTTGTCGTCAGCGATACTGTTTTCACGTCCAGTTTCCGATGCGTTTTTCTGAAAGTTCTCATCGATTGACACTCGAACGAAATTTGTTCAATCGCAGTAGTTGGGCTCTATTCGATGTTGGGATAACCTGAATGAACGAATCTGGATATTTCTCCAACATAACTTATCGAGTTCAGCGTTCGATACATAATTCATTTCATTCCTGGTGGCTGCTCGGTGAGGGTCAGCCAATTCATCTTACATGCATTCTTATTGATGCGTCTCCTTCTTCGTATCTGCTATTTTCTTCGTGACCTGAGCAGTTGGGATAGGAGAGAGAGAAGAAGAAGTTAGAAGAGAGGGAGGAGAGAAAGACGGCAAAAGGGAGCGAAGGAGAGAGAGAGATGGAGGAGAGACTGTTGAGCAGCGAAAGAATGGCAATCGATCCAGCGATGCTGGCCGCTCACGCAGCTCATGTAGCGCTCTCTCTGAACGATTCATCTCGTTCGATGAGCATTACTTTCACCACACAGCCTATCTCCCCCCTCTCTCAAACTCTCTCTAGCTCTCTTCCTTCCCTCCTATTCGTACGTCCTTCCGCATCTGTCTGTCTATGCTCTGCTGTCCCCCATCTCCCCCACTCTGGGATGCTGAATCGTCCTCGTCTTCCCTTCCTCTTCTCTACTCTTACTCGAGCTACTGCAGCGTATCGCCATGTGTCAGAGATGACGAAATGCCGTCGGTCGCCTATCTCACCGAAGCGGCGAGAAGAGCGAAGAGATACGAGCAACCACAATCAGCAGAACAATGAAGCATTCTGTTTCCTCTCCGATCTGACGAAACTTCTGCAACACTACCATTGGAAACTAGTTTCTCAACTCATAGAAGTTCGGAGCATGAAAAGCTCCGGTAGAGCGTTGTCTGACCACAAAACAGCAAAGAGATATTCGAAATTCATCTTGATGTTGAACGTGAAGACAAAGTCTCCATACACATTTTCATGCAGTCGAGTGATTCTGCAAGGAAAAGGAGCAATACTCCGAGAGCAAGCTATTCAGCGAAAGCTTTATACTTCCATTATCATCATCTCTCGCTTCTCCGAAGGAAAAAGTGTGATATCTTGCGTTGTCAGGCCTCTCCTCTCTTAAGCCCGAAGCGGTCATGCATCTAGAGCAGAGAGAGGCCGCCTACTGCTCCAGCTGCGACTACCATGACAGGTCTTCCTCCTTCATTCATCCTCACCTTGCCCCTACCCTATCCTCCCACCTACCTGGCTCACTCTTTCACCTCCAATCTACGTTAGTCTGCTGCGTTGGTTGGACGTGCTCGTCCTCCTTCTCTTCTCGTTGAGAGGCAAGCAAGGGGGCAGGAGGCAGTCAGGGAGGGAGGAAAGAGTGCGATTCGTGTGCAGCAGCGGTGTCCAGCTGCTTCGAGTGCCTTCCTTCCCTGCTGTCTTCCCTTCCCCTCTCTCTCACTTCTCCTTATCTACCATTCTCTCTCTCCCTTCTTCTCCGTCCTCCACAGACTCTCTCTCTCTCTCTCTCCATCACACCACACTCTGTCTCCCATCGTCCCCGAGGCTCCCCTCTGAACGAATGCCTCTATCCCGGGGCTCTATCCAGCCCCAGCATTCGCCTCCTCAGCCTTCTGTTCCTACTTTTTCGCCTTCTTCTTCTTTCCTTCTCGCTGCTGAGCACAACGTCGGCAGAGCACAACTCTCCACAATGTGAACGAGAGAGCAATTGATCCACGAAGATATGAACGCCAGACCTGATCTGCACTCGTCTCTCTCTCTTCTCCCCCTTTCTTCACTTTCTCAATATTTCTCTCTGATCCACAGGCGTGCAGACTGTTTTGTATCGAGCCCAAGATCCCGCCCTCGCTGTCCCTTCTTCTTCTCCTTCTTCTTGGTCGTTCGTGCCGTCTCCCATCTCCTTCCCGCTCGCTCTGCTTCGCGTCTCTCCTCCCTTCTCTCTCTGCATCATCGTCACTCTACATTTTGCATCGATCGAGCGACGAGAAGAAGCTCACTCTGGCTCAAAACTCTTGTGCGCCTGGGCGTTGCCTCTCGCTCGCTCGCTTCGCCTTCTCTCTGAACATCCCCGCACATACCTGCACTCTGCACACTCTTCAATGCTCTCGTGTGTCTCTCGCACGAGTCAGGCAACAGCCACGCACATCTACTTTCTCTTCGCAAGAGGACGCAGCCTCTCTGTCACTTTCGCACATGCGCTTTGATATAATTGCCTCGTACAGCAGCAGCCGCGCTGCTGATCCGGATCGATCGATCATCAATTTTACAGAATACGCCAACATCTCTATTCGAAATGGAGGACGATGGCGATATTCGCGAAAGAGTACGTTTCAAAGTCGGACTTTTTCAGAGGGAAGGGGTACGAGCAAGACACATGATTCATCAAGTTGGATGCAGGGTGAAAAAGTCTTGGTGATCGGGGCGCGTCTGTTGCCTGATGATGAATCAGCATTTGCAGATGGTCAACACTGTCACAATTCTCTCTGCTCTGAGCGCCAGCTCACCGAAGTGCGCCGTCACGAAGGTACGCAGCTCCCATCGCCACAATCTTCCGAAATCAATCATATTTCGCGGTCCGAGAGTTGTGATTGGCATTGATCCACGCACTTTCACAAAAATCCGAGTGATGGTACACAGCGAGAGATGTCTTTGGGAAATTTCTCGCTGACCTATCGGGTCTGGAGATCAATCTACAAACTAGGTGTTACATTTTCCCTGGGGATTTAGAAGCGCTGCGCGTCGGACGTTTTGTATAGAGCGCATCGCCATGATCGCTTTGCGTCGCCTCTCCTATAGATGTCATCGTGTGCTGGTTGATGCGCTCTGTATTTCCTCCTCACTGCGTAGACGCTCTCCACCCTGTCCGAGTGAGCGATAGAGTAGGCTCATGCACAGAGCAGCGAATAGTGAGGGAATGGTAGGAGCGATTGTGTGTGTGTGTATGTGTGATGGCCAGGGTGGAAATGACGCGCTATGCATGGGAGAAGGGACGCAGTAGGTGCAGAATGGAAGAGAGGGGCAGAGCGAGGACGGTAGTGGAGAGAGGCAGAGGGGAGAGAGAGGACAGGCAATCCTCTCTGATGGAGCTGCAGTCATGGACACGGGGCAATGGATGAAGGAGGTCGAGAAGAGTGTGATGGCAGGCGCAACGCTCTGCATCTCTCTCTTATTGTGTGCAAGATTGCGTGAGGACGAAAGATCAATTTCAGGTATCGCTACTCGTCTCGAAGCTCCTTCTCAAAATCAACAATGAAGGAACGGTATGTTATCTCGGTACTCCAAGAACAGTACGTACGTCCGATAGATGTTAGTCCAGGAGTAGCTCACGTGAGACCAATCGATAAGTATCTCGTGCATTCCGCTACGCTCGAAATGTTTCAAAAGGACTCTGTGCGATGATATAGCTTCTGCCTTTTTATAAGTGTGACCGCTGCCAAGCAACTCTCGTCAAAGACAAATTGAGGTGGACGAATCGGACATGGAAGATCTGGGCAGATTCATCGTAACGGACACGCATGGAGATATGCAAGGCGTTGCTGTCACGTATCTCGGCCGGGTCAGTCACACACTCAAGCATGCGCACATTTCATCACAACACATTTGTATCTACCAAGACTTGTCTATAGAGATCAAAGCGCACTCCATGCGGACAACAATGACACATTTACGCACAGCTCACATACATACATATGTCCTCTCTGTTGGATGAGATGTTGTGAAGACTGGTTGTAGAGAAGTATTCTCTTGTGAGTGATGGGTCGTCGTCACAATCTAGCTCTACTCTTTCCTTTGCAGGCAGTTCTCGGATTCGCACGACAGTTCATTCCACCACTCGAGAATGGGCAATCGAAGGAACTGAAGGTTTATTTTGCTTTTGTTAGAAGAAACGCTCTTCATCTGTACTTTGTAGCTTCGATGTGATCTAATCGATGGATATTAGATTAATCTACCATAACCGTATAATCGGAATGCTTTTCAGATATCGATCAATACGAAGAGTCTCCTCGATCCCAGCGGCCCAAGCAGCTCATCAGGTAGCTTCACTTTATTCCCATTCTAAACAATGTGGAGCAAAGAGAAACCACCAAAATGTGAAAGACTTCTCTTAGATGTGACACAATTAAGCTAGAATGTATTACGCTAGTAATCTCAAAATCGCTTCGACAAAACGCCGAAGTGGTTATATATCATGACGATCAATTGATATGTGGGTAACGCATTTCATGAGATTATAATTTTGAAGACATCCACGATGGCCCACCGACTCCTCCTGATGTCATCGCTGCTTCCACTTCAGCATACGCTGCGCATGTTGCAAAGTCGGAGGGTCGCGATTCAACATCCAAGCACAATCTTTCAGAGTCGGAGGTAGAGTACATTTTCCTCCTTCTTCTATACTGTGTCTTGCGGTATCTTGAGATAAAAGATTGTTTTCCTAGAAACCGTTTTTATAGGCGCTGCAAGCTGCGACATCACTGTTCGCTACTGCTGTATCGAATCCGCGCGTCGTCGTGCGAGGCGAGCCATCGGCCGATGGCACGAAGCGTTTCTGTACGTTTCATCGAGAATTTCCGTCGAGCGCCTCAGCATCACATGCTCTAAAAATACGAAAACTCGAACAGAAAATTCCACCGAATCGAGTGAAAAATGAGTCTTGACGGATTGATCAAGGATGACGTTTCAGATCGATGCCGATATTGCGATAAAGTGTGCGACTCGCAGCACGCGTACGCATCGCATATGCGCCATATGCATGCTCCAAATACTCCAAACTCTGCGACGAAAGCTGCAAAGGTACGGTTCTAGTTTCAATATCTACTCTTTTTCTCATAATGGGTAATGGATAGTTGAGCATGAAGGCAATAGCAGATATTCGCAGGTGTCGGCAGTGGTAGTGAATGCTGATGGAAGCGTCGTCGAAAATGCAGGCAGGCGCCGCAAGGGAATGGGAGTTGCGCCCGGATCCCTTAAGCCATGTGAGTTGTTCTCCCACACTCGATATGTTCCGGTGCCACAGTTGCTGAAGTCTGTGGAAATACAAAGCTTTGTTAAAAAATAAAGCCGCTTGCTTGACAGATACATGCGCATACTGTGGCCTGGTGGTCAATAATCAGCAAGCATACGCTTCACACGTTCGCCACGCACACCCGAAAATTGGCGTAAGTTCTCCTTATCTCTTTCCTTTTTCATGTATCTGTAATGTCTTCACATTACAAAAAACAAAAACCTTTGAAAAAAAACTCTACAGAGTGAACCGCGTCTCTCGACAAAAGCTCCCACAGTAAAAACTTCGACAGGCGACAAGAAATGTGAGTCTTGACGGATAACATTTTGATATCATTTAACCTACTGGTGTACTTCTTCGCCTATGTATGTTCCGTTCAGATCGCTGTCGGCGTTGCGACAAAGTGTTCGACAATGCGCCAGGCATTGCGGGACACTCGCGGCATTGTGCCCTTTCAACAGATCGCAACGAGCGGGTCAGTGCTAGAAAATGTCTTGTGCGAGTTTCACGTCAATCAAGTGGTTATGCGTGAAAGGGAGATGAGTCATTGATCAAGTAACGAGTGTGAACAAAAGAGTGTTCATATGTCACAATTAATTTGTATATCTCATGAATATCGTGCTATCGTTCAGGCTTCGGATGCTGATCAATCGCCGATGACGGTCAAGCGAGCACGCTATGCAGAGATGCACTCGGCTGCGAGCGACCGAGCTACAGCAGACCGATCCTCTCAGGTGAGCATCTGCTCCGAATACACATCATTGTGCGAGCCTAACTCTGCCGCCCTTCTCCTCATCTGTCACACACACACAAGTACAGAAAAAGAAAGAGCTCAGCCAACTTCGGTATATTATTTTCATCGAATGGGCTATATATTTCTAAGATAGGAACGTTGTTTTTTTCAGTTTGTCGAGCGCGGCTTGGCTTCGAAAGAAGCGCGCACTTGTGCCTACTGTGGTGTTCTTCTCCACTCGATACACGCTGTTGATAAGCACGTTCGACAGTCAGTAAACATCATTCTCACTATAATGACTTCTCTTCTTGGAGTCACTTGATATCTTCCCAAATTGCGTTTTGCAGAGAGCACATGCATAGCCGCGAAGAGCTCTATCGCTGTAGCGAGTGCCAGAGGACCTTCATGACGCTCGGAGGTGTCGAGAACCACTGGCTCTATTACATGGTAAGACCTGTGGCACTCCTGCAACAAGCACATTGCTGGTACCTCTTTGTGGCGATGTATGTATGTGCATTACTCGTAGAAGGAAAACTTTTCAGGACTGCCCATCAGGTCGCCTCGTGGTTGACACGCCTGCTCACTGTGATCCATCGAAAGCTTTACAAGATTTGATGACTGTTTCACCTGAAGATTTCTTGGATGCAGGTCAGATCATCTCCTACACAAAGATAACCCCCATAAATCAGTTTTGATGGTAATTAGTCGAGTTAATTTTGTATCTTTCAGTGGCCTCGGAAGACGACGATAACGAGGAAGAGTTCCCGAGCCGCCCGCTTTTTGCTCCAATTCAGGCAGAAGAACCTATCAATGATGACGAGGAAGACGATGAGCGAGCGAGCCAGTCCTCACAAGAGTCAGTTTGCATATTCTATGTCTATCATTCCGCATGTTGATGTTGTTGGATTTTTCTCTGACTCAAAAAAATGGTCATGATGCAACTCTTTCGAATATTGCCATTGACAGCATGACGAAAGTTGGCTCGCGTCGCTGCCACCTGTGTCCATTCATGTTCGACAGCGAGGAAGAGTTTGCTGATCACCTCACTGAGTCAGTTGCTTATCATAGTCTGATTGGGTGTGGGATGGCCGACTATGGCGAACCTCTTTCCGGATCCTAAATTTCAATTGTCAGTGCACTTTTTGGGTCATATTGAGGTTGTCATTTCACCCTTTCTTTTTGTTTTAGGCTGTGTCATGTGGAAACTTTGAAACGATGGCTGCCCATGTTTGGGCATAAAGAAGAGTGTAATATGTGGAATACGCAGAGCACATCCGGAAGAACTGATGGAAGTGGACGACAGCGGCGATGAGACGGGCGGCGCAGGCAATTCACCTGAGCTCGGCGAAGACCCTTCGACGGGCGATGAAGCCGATGATGTCGTTGCAACTTCGCCCCAGGTATGCTTTTTAGTACAACTATCTCCAACTTCACCTTTTAGACTTTCTCGATGATTGACAGTGTGATACGAAACCTTGAAAACACTCTCGGAATATCTGATCTGAGTAATCTCCATAGACTAGCTTCCTAGTAGGATTACAAACCACTTGTTTATCTTCGCAGTACAAACGAGTTTGAGATTGGAGGTGACATACATCCGAGAATTATCAGGGCGGCAAGAACAAAGAAGCAGTCGGGCCGCTGCAAACAATCCTATCATCTTGATGCTCCTTCATATGTATCCCGATATAATTGTTTCATATTCTACAGTATTTTTCACTGTTCTCGAAACTGACAAAGCCCGGATCAGCAGCTGTCTTATCGACTGAATGGAAAGCTTTTTCCCTTGTAAACTATATTCTGTAAACATTCTGCTTATCTGTGAACAAGCTTGTGAATTTGTAAACTGTGGGAATGAGTCGAATGCAAACTTATTGTCATCGAACCGATAAAATGTTAATGAAAGCTGAAAATACCTTCATTGATCCACTCGTTTGCTCAGCAATTTTTAAACGCTTCAACGCTTTTTGATAGTGATTCTTGACCAAAAAAGTGTGGATAGTTCTCATAGAGCTAACCATTGACAATTAATCGAACAGCAGAATGTTAATTAGAAAACAATCGATCTGAGAGAAAACGAGATCTTTGAAAAAGACGGATGTGGTAGGCGAATCATTTTTGAACTTGCACCGTTATCTAAATAATTCAGAATGTCGGAACAAGCTGTATTCGAGACAACGGAAGCAAATTTGGCTACAAAAATATCATTATACAAAAATCCCGTTCACATGTATAACTTTCATAGAGATAAAATCAGAGATTTCTAAAACCGGCAATTTTCGGGAGGGCAGAAGAAAATCAACAACAACAACAGGCACCAATCAATTCCATGTTCATGTGACTTGGTAAATGCATAAACACATCAACAATGAAATCGCTAGAGCTATGCATTAGTCATCAGTGGACGTGAAATCGAATGGGCCGAAGCGTTTCTGTAATGTATTGTATAAATTCTTAGAAGCTTTGCACAAATCGGACCAGAAATCGAGAGTAAAAATACCTTCATATCGCGAGCAAGTTTGATCTCCTATTCTTTGCTCAGGTTGATAGATTGCCAGTCCGCTTTGGTTGGACAATTCAACACTTCGTCGCTTGCAAGAACCTGAAATGGATTATTCCACACTCAAACGAGGATTAGCTGCTCTCCTTCGAACCCGTTCGTAATCACAAGAGAAAAAAGTACCTGGAGTGGAAATTAGATCGGAAACTTTTTCATGTTACGTATGAAAAGTTTGGTGCCGTCGGGAAGGTCAACGCAAATAGGGAAAATAATCTTATGACACAATTCAATTTGGGCCTGCGGGAACTTTGACGAACGGTAATGATTGTTATACCTTGATACTATTGAATTTTATTCTGTGCACAGGTATGAGGATATTGAAAGTTGGAGATGCTGACGGTGGAAATTTGGCTCGAACGCTACGACGACTTTATTTTATTCATAGACCACCTGCAATGGAATTCGCTGTTGTAGTGTTGCATGTAAGTTGACCTGCGCGTAATCTATGCACATAATTCATTGTTAGTAGAGGTAGTGGCATGTTCATCATGTTCTTATCAGCGCACTTTCCAAGAGAACTTCATCAGATTTTTTTGAAGAAAACTAAACCGAAAAATACCTGGCGAAGGAAGATTCTGTCGCTTTGTTTGAACTCACTTGAAGATAGCAGGAAAGTGATTGACGGAAGGAAAAAGATGGAGACGCGGGCGGGTGAATCCTCTCAGCGTTTGAGCTTCTCCTGATAACAGAGCTTGTTTTTCGAGTTCGATCATTTCTGAACATAGAAAGCAGCCTGAAAAATTGATCTTTCAGACTTCATAGGTTGGTTGTATAATGATGATCACGATCTAAACCGAAAAGCCAAACTGTGTGTAAATATGTGCGAAAAAATGAGAGCACCTGAAAGTGGATCAGTCTTTTGGCACTTACAATATCAATTTCTGCAAATCTTCCAGCCAGTACTGAGACGTTGAGCATGTCATAAGCATGATTTCTCTCTTCGACATTCTCGATCGCCTCAGCCTTCATCATAGCCTCACGAATTTCCGCTATTCTAGCCTCGATCCGATCACGGCGCTCGCCTGCAATGGCGAAACATCTTTCCTCTGTTCTGATTTGTCTGTATCTCCAATTTCGAGTCCTCTGTTTTTCCTAGTAAGGATATATGTATCTGAACTCACAAGTTACTCCCGTTTCGTTCTACTGGCAGGTGGAGTAATTTTTGATAAATAAAAGTTGTTGTTATTCAAAACGATCCAGCAAATGGAGATCATTTTTCAGAAGTATAATAGAACCAGCAAACTCTTTTGGTTTCTGTGTTTTTGTGAGGATGACTGTAATTCACTATGCAAAGTTGTTATACAGATATATCTGGGAAAACTAAGTAGAATGGGAATACTTGTGATATTGAAAGACTGACGCTGGTGTGCTGGAGCCGACGGATCCTCCAGACGCAGTCTTCAAAATCAAACATTTTGGGAGTGTTGTCCAATTTTTCATTTGAGATGAGACATCCAACCTCGGTATGTACATAACTCTGCTCACAAATGGATCGAATATGACAGAGTAGCGGAATGGCAAGACGTTTTTTCCTTTTTTTTCATACGATAAACAATTGATAATGGAATACGCGCATTTTCCAGTACTTGCCATCTAGGATGCCCCTCTCAGAAGATGGAAAACTCGCTCATTTCTGAATGAAGAGGTCGTACCTCCTGCAAATTTCGACGAAAGTTTCCTTGTACGGGAACTCCCTTGCGATTGGGGGAACAATGGCCAGACAATCCCTGTGAAGATGATATTGAGAAGATTGAGAAGTGAAAAGCCAAATCACTACAAAACAACAGAAATAGTAGTTTCAAAAATTTCGGCACGAAAAGTTTTGAGTTGTGTGATGGCTCATATAGACTGAAATAAAATTGTCCTGAAACCATACTCTTGACAACGAAACACACTGTTTCAGGCTACATATCAGAATCGTCAACTGATCACTGCCTTGAGGAAAACATACCTAGCAGCTCCGATCATAACCGAGCACAGCCAGGGCTGTTCTTCAGATCCGACTGATGGAATTCCGATAAAGCGCGTGACGTGCTGAGCAGGCTCGAAGAGAACGCGATTGTTCCTGGTGAAATTAGCATATTATGCTCTGTAATAACAAATCATTATTCTACCTGTATGGTGTTGGCTGATAGTGCGGGCCCATGCCAGCAATGTGAAAAAGTGGGCGATAGGCTGCCGCCAAGCACGAAATGAGTGGAGACCCTGCACACGGACTGTAGCATGTATTATGACTCAACAGTCACAGTCAATTTCAGGAAGGAACACGTTCAAGAGCTCATGGTTTCTTACGTAGTTTATTCTGCCAGACTGAAGTTTTTTACCGGGCAAACCACTCAGCTCAAATTAGGAACAGGGTCGCAACTGTTTTTACAAAAATACTTGAATAAATACGGTGCATAACGCATCTCATCTCATTTATTTCTTTGAAAAAAATAACTCTTACCTTCCACTGCTTGCGTAGGCTGGTTGTGCGAGTATTTTGCAATCTGAGGAATGATATTTAAAAAGTTAAAAGATTAAAGATACCTCGCTGGGCCACATCGAAGTGAGGAATAAATCCACTGGTAGTTGACGCCCGTACCTCACATAATCGAGGGCGATCTGTAGAAAAAATGACAATGATATCTTTTGTCAAGAATGCACTTCTCATATTCCTCCAAAACGGTCACTGAATAAAAATTGAGACGAGACAGAGGAGTCCGAAGAACACCGGAGAAGTATGTTCTATTGTAATAACTGATTAGTTTTCAGAGAATTTCTTCTGAACTGTTGCTTGTGAAGATTGGCCAAAACTTGCATCGATCTCTTCACCCGAGAAGTTAATATCGCCTGAACCTTCGCGACCACTCATGAAAGCAATCTTCAGGCCAGAGGGTGTCGAGAAAGTGCCATACCTGATGCGAAACCATGTTTATGTCATTTTTTTGTGGCGAACTTACTTCCCAAGGTAAATTACATTCGAACATATAAATTCGCGCTGGAATCCGGAGCCGTAGAAAGCGCGCGTTGATTCACTACCAGGACCTGACACATTCAACAGAATGAACCAACAACTTAAAAGCTGACAGACTGCTAAATTTGAAAATTCACAGTATACATGGGCACGGACGTTCCATGAACGTCACAACCCCTTATTAATAGCCAGAATTCAACTGTCAAGACCCTTTCTGAGGCACACTTGGAATGTCATGACCCGTTGTTGCTGGTCTAGCGCTCTATGTCCGGACACTTTTTGGAAACTATGGAACGACAGCTGCCCACGTATGATTCACAGAAACACTGACCCAGTATATATGTTGTTACGGGAAAATCGAAGCCTCCTTCGAGAAGCTGGAAGGAATTTGATGAGATGAATTGAGTGAGAGAATGTTTGCAGAACCTTGTAGTTGTCCTCTTCATGCGGACCGAAGAACTCGCCCACACAAAAGAGCGCATCGAATGGACCTTTCTGCAATCCATAAAACAGTAGAACGGTAATTCGAAGTCCTCTCACTTTGATTTTGAGAAAAATGTAATCATTGCTAAATTCCGAATAAAAAAAGTACGGCCAAGTTATTTTCATCGTGAGGTTAGAGCTCTCGTGTAGTCTTAAAGTTTGAAATATTCGAAAAGATCTCTGGTGAGAGCTGAAACATGTGAAACTTTCCCCAAGGCTAAGAAGCAAATTAAATTAGGAAAATGATTAACCTTCTTGATTGACATATTCACATGTCGAATCAATGTATCGAATTGGCCGTGAACATCGCCACATGCCAACACCTTTGCCATCTGCACACGAGAAAATTTCAAATCACTTGGGGAAAACACTTGAATGGCGGAAACATTCATTTTTAACTGTCAAGTGAGAAAAGGGCGCTCAATTCGAAAAGTAACTGTGTTCCAAACTTGTATAAGAAAGGATAAAAGAAGGCTGAAAGAAAATTTCTGTGAGAAAATGAAGAGAAAATGCATTTTTCAAAGACGTTGCAGTGGTAAAAGGTGAACGCACGCGCCGCACCACTCACGGCACCATACTGATAACTGATATAAAGCGGTCACGGCTATGGCTCAGCATGTTCACGGTTCATCCGCAGCCGGTGATGAGGATTACGAATCGTCGCCTTGATGCATATCGTGTTGCTTCTCACCACAAATATATTTCGAATTGAACGCTCTCTTCCAGCTTCACAGTCGAGTCTCGACTCTCTTAAAGTCGTCAGGTGAGAAAATCATATGATTTCTAATATCCTCGTGTGCAGATGGTCAAAGTGTTGGCTTGTGGCGATGTTCAAGGAAAATTTGACCAACTTATACGCCGTGTGAAGATTGTAAACGATCGGGTTAGTTCTTCTTTTTATTGCTCCTTAGTTCTTTTCGTTGCTCTTTCATTGAAACTCGCACATACTGTTTTTTTGCGAAAATAAAATTATCAATTTTCGGACAGAGTGAATGCGTTAGCTCAGGAAAATAAACTGGGAGAGCTACATAGTTTATTTTGTCCAAAAATTGATGAATGTAACTTGCTGCTTTTTTCGGAGACGTTCTTTCCACCTTTCCAAGTAGAAACTGTCTGATCGTGAGAAGCAAAGTCTCAGGAGTAATCATTGGGTCTAATTAGTTCTTCCCCTTTCCTGTAGTATCAGTTGAGTTTTTCGCAAACTTTTTTGAAGATGAAACATTAGTGGAAGTTGAAATACCGTTCTACTGTTTTTGAATTGCAGAAGGGTCCGTTCGATCTGCTTGTCTGCGTTGGCGAGTTCTTCGGCCCGCATGAAGAGGACAACTACAAGGTTCTGCAGGCATTTTTCCACTCAGTTTGTCTTATCTAATTTATTCCAGCTTCTCGAAGGAGGCTTCGACTTTCCCATATCTACATATATACTGGGTTAGTCTTTTGTCAGCTTTCAAATTGTAGGTTCATCCTGATAATAATTTATCTACCATGCGTAAGCATGGCGGGTTTTACAGTAAAATCAACAATTCGATGTTTCGGTAAAAGAAAGGAACTAATGTATATGGAGTACGGTAGAAAAAGGTCGTGGGGGTGTTGGATGTGTGTGTGTGTGTATCTGTGTGTATAGGTGTGAGGATTGTAATCAAGATAGAGAGGGTATGTCACATTGAGTTAGATTAATTCCGAGCATCTTCGTGTTCGGAGTATGAGATACTATCAGGATATTCAACTTCTGATAAGTAAGTCATACATGTTTTTCACGGGTAGTGCTGGGACATTAACCATAGTAACCGCTTGCGACAAGGCTCACTAGTCGATTCCAGTACATAAATACGTAGGGTATGTAACTGATGAAAATTCCAGGCCAAGCTGTCCATCGACGGGAACTTACTATCCGGAGGACACCGCAGAGTTGTGCCTCAATGTCACGTATCTCGGAAAGTGAGTTGTTCAGGAAGAATAGCTCAATCAATGATAAAGTCGCATCAGGAATGGGACGTTCACAACATCATCTGGCCTACAAATAGCCTACCTGAGTGGCATAGAAGGAGAGACGTCCAACCCGATGCAATTCTCGTCGAAAGAAATCGAAGCAAGTTGTGACTTGTATATTTGTCCGGAGTGTATGGGCCTGACTATGGGAAATAATGACAAGAAGAAGTTCGTCCATGCATATATCAATTTTCGAAAGCACCTATGAAGATCATGATTTTCTAAATTTTTATTCAGAAGCTACTAAATTACGTTCGGACCGGAGCTGTGGAGCGTGGTGTGGACATATTACTCACTTCAATGTGGCCCAGCCAGGTATTTCTGTATCTTTTCACTACTATTTAACTCCCACTCCTCAGATAGCCAAGCACTCTCACAACCAGCCTACGCAAGAAGTTGAAGGTAGGAGCTCTGACAAGATTTTTTGCGTTGGAAAATCAATGAGCTCCAACGACAGAAGAAACTGCGTATTCCGAAGCTATCGTTTGTACTTTTTTGTGCAGGATCTCCACTCATATCGCGCCTCGCTACAGCGTTCAGACCGCTCTATCATTTTGCTGGCATGGGTCCGCATTACGAGCGGGCGCCATACAGGTAAAATTGGTTCGTACAGAGAATAGTATTGAGGCAACTGATTATCGGTTTTGTCATTATGAAGGAACATTGAACTGTATATGATATGTTTTCACTTTCTCCACGGTCACTGCGCCTGCCGGAGCTGCTTTTGCTTGCATTATTTCTCATTTTAAAGGAGGGATCATATCGATCGTAATCTCTCAGCTAAACATTGTTGTGCATAACGCGGAGCGTTATGTCATTTGGCATATTGACACATCAAATTGTTCCTATCAGCGAATTGACACTTTGGTGTGCCCATTCGGCTAATTGACATAACGCTCCGCGTTATGCACTACAATGTTTAGCTGAGAGATTACGATCGATATGTTTCCTCCTTTAAACATTTGTCGGTTTGTTTCCAGGGACCGATATCCGACTATCGGTTAGGGTGGTCAAAAGCGTTATGTGCTAACTCTCTTTTTCGTGTGTTAGCACATGTGATAACTGGCTATAACTTCAATGTTCTCCAATGAATCCCAGTTTCGTAAGCACAGCCTTGTGAAATGAGTTCTGGGGATCATTTTCTGTGTTGTACCGTCACACTCATTGTGATCGGTTGGACCACCACACTGGATAATGTGGCAGAAAGAAGAAACTCGGTGTGCTAACAGGTAGTTTTCTCTTGAACCATCGATCCGAATTTTTTTCTATTGTATTGAAAATCTGCAGAATTGCATGTGCT
>CAVOJK010000674.1:0-22852 GCA_963695495.1 Hololepta plana
GAGTAATTTTCTGAATTATTTTTTCTGCCGAAACAGTTTTCGTTTTCATCCCCGGAAAAAGAAAAAAAATGACCTCTGTTGCTACTGAATATGTTCTGCCATTTTCAATTGTTTTTGTGTGGTTTCAAGTTTCGAGAAGTAGATGGGTTAAAATGGAAGAAAGAAGAGAACGATATTTTATCTTCATTGAGAAGATGGATATCAAGAGCGAAAAGGGTCAAACATGTGAATTTAACAATCAGGATAATCTCTCAACGTGGGTGACGGGCATGAATGCGCTCTTTCCTCTCGAAGTCGCTGCGATTCAATCGATGGGCGGAGAGCCTACGCCTCTGGACAAGCTCAAGGTATACGGTAATCTGTATCGAGTAAAAAAATACGTCTTTGATTCTTGCCGAAATCAACAAACAACCGAGTTCGCTACGCGACGGTGACCATCGAAACATCCTTACAATGTTGTACTAATTCATGTCTCGATTATGTTTGTCGATGGTGGATAAAGAAAGAAAGAAAGAAAGAGTGTCGGAGTTGAGCTTATGGTGTACAGTAGTCTAGAGCACGGGTCACGTTCCGTAAATTGAAAAGGGCAAGGTATACGGTAGTCCAGATCGAGGATGGATAGTCAGGGTCATAGTAATGATATACAGTAGTTAATATCTACGGTCGGGTACTGATAATTCCAAGATTGAGCTCTTGATCAAATGAATTATGAAGATTGAGGTATACGATAGTCTCGAACAAGGGTCGGGTACGGTAGATTGTGAGATTGAACTCATAGGGAAATGATTGGACAGTTTGAGGATATGCGTCTCACTCTCAGAAAAAATTCCTAAAATTGTTGTTTTCTCCAGACGGAAATGTGTGAAGTTGTCACTCTCTATGCACAGCGCTACGAAGAGGAGATTATGCCTCATATGCAGGTGTGTGCCTCATTTTATTTTATTTTTCATTTTTTATCATTTTTATTTCCTTCAGCTTTCTTATTTGATCGATTTCCATTTTCCTCTATAGTTCAGCTCTGTGTCAGACTCGACTTGTGTAGATGGAGTTGTCAAGTGATCTAGTAGACTGTGAGAATTTGGAACTGTAACAAGCAGCTGAAACTTGTATAGTTTCTTCAAAAAGTATTTCTGATTTAATGTTTTTTCTCGACAAACTAACAAGTAGGTAGATAGTCTAACTTTGTAAGTAGATAGTCTAACTTTTCCTAAATTCTCTCAAAAACACGTGGTAGTATGGAGTCTCTGTTACCGTTTAGCATATTATTCGTTTATGCCTAAATGCTTCGATTGCATTCAGATGGTGATAAAAAGAGGAATCATCAAATAAAAATAGTGCTTTCAGAGCCTAATTGGAGCAATTTGGCAACTGCTCGTGCAGACCAATAACGAAACAAGGTGAGCAAGTTATTAGTTGATCTGATAGCTGAATACCGTTACTGTACTACGATATATTAAATGTTTAGCCTGAAATACAATCAATTCTTCCAAGTCATTTTGGACTCCCAATTCATCCGGTTCCACTTTTCTTTCAAATGATTGAAAAACTGGTGAAAAAAGTGGAAGTTTGAGATTTGCGCGGTTTTGAACTTGAGGAAATTGGCAATTTCAGTTATTAACATTTTTTTTTCAAATTCCAGATATGATGCCATGGTTTGCTCTGCTCTCGATTTTCTCGCAGCGATATGCGTTCGCTCCCAGTACGCAGCAATGTTTGAAGCTGAGGGCGTGCTCAAGACGCTAGCAGGTTGGTTGGTGTGCCGCTTGGGCGACGTTTACTTATTGTCGTGCGTCGAGTGATCTGGAAGAGCGAAGTTTATCAGTTTATGGTGTTCACTGTGGTCCGATCAGTGTATGTATGGATGCCGAATTTTGCACGTTAAGTGTGTCTGTTGAAGAGATGGATAGATATTTATTAGTTGTGTGTGTGTGATCTGGTGCGTCGTGTGAATTGAGTGGTCGACGTTTATCAATCGATAACTTTCCAGAGGACGTCGCTGTCAAGAATCTGACGCTGCGCTCTGAAGATCTCGAGCTGCTCGAGGATGAGCCAATCGAGTATATCAAGAAGGATCTAGAAGGTACGGTAGGATTAGAGTACGGTAATTCACGGTACAGTAGGAGTATGATGACGTTGTAGTAATCGGTAGTGTACGGTAGTATCAAAGTACGGTTTGTCCAATAAGTGCGAAGCCTAGCTGCTCTAGATTTCTATCGCTATTGGATTTGATCTGTTTTACTTCATGGCGTGAAGTTCACTCGGAAGTTCGGTGAAGTTCACGCTCTATGTAATGAAAATAGTGCGAAAAGTATTAAAAACAACGTTAAATTCTGTCGAGGTCTGAAAATGAAGTGTTGTTAGCAATTGATCAGTAATTGACTACCTCTCAGGAACGGATTGCGGAACGCGGCGTCGCGGCGCGGTTGAGCTAACGCGTGCGCTATGTAGGCGCTATGAGACAGCGCTGGTGAGCGCTGCCTTTGTTTAGCGATTTTAAGTTTTTCCGGAACTAGTTTTCTTTTTTCCCTCCGGAAAACGCTAATTTTGCCCCTGTAGATGTGAGGAGAAAAGGGAACGTAGAGTTAAATCAACAATGCACAAGATTTCAGATGCCAATCCTCTCGAATATTGTCTCTTCCTTCATGGCTGATGCCTCGGACTGGAAGAAGCGCGACGTTGTGTATTGCTTGGTGCGTTGAGTGCGTCTTGAGGCGAGGGCGACGTTTACCATTTAGATTAGAGATATCTCTGAGATTATCTTCATTTTATTGAGCATAGCTAAATCTTCCTAACCTGGCTCATGTCTCATTCCTTCGCTTTCTGTTCTGTCTCTCTGTGCGTGTTCGTCTCTTTCCAATGGAGAGGTGAATCGATAACCATTTTTGAAGAAAAGAAAGTTCCAAAAATTTGAAAAAATGGTTTTCAGGTCCGCGCAATCGCTTCGAAGACGGAGACGGCGCGAGCCGGTGCCACTAGCACGAGTCAGCTCGTCCGTATTTCAGCTTTCGCTCTTTTCGAGATTTTCTCTTTCTCGGCAAATCACGAGGACCATAAATTCAGAAAAATGCGTAAAATTCTTCTCGAAAGTGCCCAGTCAATTTCGTGTGACAGTCTTAGCTGATATCTTCTGCATTCTGCACGGAATAATGGGAATGCGTTGTCGTTTACATCATCGCGAATTGTAGTCCAATGTAGTCTATCCTAAGTCATATATAGCCGCTCCCAAGTGACAGAGATACCGTATCACTCTTACAGATCAACATCACGGACTACTATACGGCTAATGTGCGCACGGATCTGGGCAGCGATCCAAATTCTGTGCCAGTGCTCAAAGCTGATGCATTGAAGTGGGGCTTTTTTCATCATCTTGGAAATTGTCGCTCTTCTCTGGTATAGTTAAACGCCAGTTTTTCTACTGAAAATTTTCATATCGCCAAATTCTAGCCAGCATTTTTATGCTAGCTTTCATAGTCGTGTTTTTCTCTCGTTTTCTCCCGAGGGAACGCCAAAAAATGATTGGAGATTTTCGAAAGAACCTGTGAGCTGATGAAATTCGCCATATTTTTCTCAATCAGATTCGTCGTTCTCTTCCGCAATCAGCTGCCGCCCGAGGCTCTCCTCGAAGCGATTACTGCATGTGATGTGAGCAAAAAAAATAAAATAGGAATTGTGGTGTGCTTGTCGGCGACGTTTTGGAAATCTCGCCACTTGCCGCACTCGATGCACGCACTGATACACCACCGATTTCAGGCGCTGCTCTCATCGACTCACACGATCGTGCACAAGTACTGTGGCTATGCGCTAGAGCGGCTGCTGCTAGTGCGAAATGCTGCTGCAGGCAATGTTTGTTGATTTTTAATATTCTCTCAGTTTCCTCTTTGGGTTTTTCATAATAATCAAAACTCCAACGAATGTCATATCGATAGAAAATTCTCACTAAGTATTGTATGTATTTTTCATCAGTCTCTGTGTAGTAGTGATAAGAAAGGCTATATTATGGCTATTGCATTCTGGTCATTGGTCGATCCGTTGGTCAGTAAAATAGTCTATTCAAATAGTGAATTAAATTATTTCGTTTCAGGTGCCGCTCTTCTCAGCAGCCAATCTGCCTGTTCGCAGTCTGATCGCCAAGCTGCTCGGCGCCTTTGAGGCAGATCCAAAGGCGCACTCTTCAGCATATCTCATCAAGGCACTGATGAGGCTGATCAATATTATTGATGTGAGGAAGGGAAGGGGGAGAGAGAGAAAGTGATTTCTCGCTATTTTTTATTTCCTAACAGCATAACGTATCTACCTAAAAGAGGAAGAATAACGAAAAACTTATTAGGAAAATAGGAAACTTTGAAGAATGAGAATAAAAATTTTTATTAAAAATTTACACAGGAAGAATCTGCGCGCGCTGCTGATGCTCTGGCTGTGAAGCTCGCTGTCCTGGTGAGTTACGGTCATACTTCCAGATTGTGGAATCCAGAAATGGGTACAAAACTACCGACCCCCCAGTACTGTTACCCTATTTTTAGGAAACCCTACAACTTTTGGGGTGCTACTCTCGGAAAAAGCATCATGCTTAAGCATGGTTACGGTGTCTCTCTACCGTAATGTTTTTCTCGGCATATCGCCAACAAGGATAGAAAATATAAAATCGTTTTACAAAAATTCTGAAAATCGCTGAAAAAGCGCAACCAGAGCTTGTCATTTGAGAAGCATTTTAGAAAATGTGAAATGGAATGAAAACTTCAGAATTTCAGCAAAATGTGAAAATTGCAGGTAGATGCTGTAGTGAAGACGCCAGCAGATCCTTCGCATACTCATTTCCTCTTCGAGACGATCTGTCTGCTGATCAAGAAAGTTAGACCATTATCGATTTTTGATGCTATGATTCATTTTTTCAGTTTTTCGAAAATTTTATGCGCATAGCGCCTCGTTGATTCAATAGTATTCGACAGCTTCGGGTCTCTGAAGTGCAAAGTGGCGTATTTGTGTTATAGGAATAGGCTAAACTGAACGTTCTTGAGCAAGGGTAGTTTTTTTGCCGTAGCTGGTCTTCAAAGGATATTTTTCTACAGTATTCGTGTAGAGAGATTGAATGGGGTGGATGTGGTTTCAAGTTTAGGAGTTTGAGTAGATCGAGTTGTATTGCGTTCGAAGAGATACGAGTTTCGAATTTATAGAAATGAGAGTTCAAAGGGGTACATGTGAGAGTAAATACATCAATTTCGATGACCATTCTTCAGTTGTCGGGCCTAGTACAGCCGTCGAGAGTTTCCGTTTTTTCATATTTTCACTTTTATACATTGGCACGGTCGTTCCAGTAACGTCACAACCCCGTTTTGTGACCCAAAAATCAAGTGACAGGACCACTCTTCCTGACCTGAATTCAGCCTGTCAGGACCAGAGATGCACACAGGGTGGGATAACCCACCGGGGGTGTACCCTAATAAGTACCGGGGGTGTCCCCTCTCACTGGCGGAACCTTTGCCAAAACGGAAAGGATTAAAATTGAATTTTCAAAAAATCGCCAAAAATCGAATTTTCGGAAAAACCCGAAAACTCAAAACATAATAAGTATCTAAAATCGAGTTCTCACTAAACCGGGAGCGCCCCTCGGAAAAAATTGGATTTCTGAGGTTGAAAACCGAAAAAATCCATTTTCGGTACTTTTGGGACCTGATTTCGGGACCTAGAAATTATAAATCTTGAAGGGGCGGTCCCGATTTTAGCATAACTCGGTGTGGTCTCTCGATTAAAAAAAGATCAAGCAGATCGGACAACTATGAGTACAAAAGTCGCCATCCCACCCTCCATCCCACCCTCTAATACACGGTATCCCACCGTATCCCACCCTCCGTTTCACCTCTTAGGACGTTTCTGGCACCTTCGCTCAAATAACAAAAGTTGTTGGTCGTTAGGAGGTGACACTATATCGGTAGCGCCCCAAACAAATTTCGATTCTTGAGAGCTGTTGTAGGTACTCAAAGTTGGTGAAAACTGAATTTTCAAAAAATCGCCAAAAATCGAATTTTCAGAGAAACCCAGAAACTCAAAAAATAATAAGTATCTAAAATCGAGTTCTCACTAAACCGGGAGCGCCCCTCGGAAAAAGTTGGATTTCTGAGGTTGAAAACCGGAAAAACCGTTTTCGGTACTTTTGAGACCTGATTTCGGGACCTAGAAATTATAAATCTTGAAGGGGCGGTCCCGGTTTTAGCATAACTCGGTGTGGTCTCTCGATTAAAAAAAAGATCAAGCAGATCGGACAACTATGAGTACGAAAGTCGCCAGAACGATTTTAGCATCACTCGACGCGCTCTTTTGATTAGAATTGCGAGCAAACATTGAGTAACAAGATGGTTTTTCTCAACGTTTTTCAATACTTTTTCACTTTTGAGGTTTCCAATTAGTTTTAAGTTTTCGGGGGTGTACCCTCTCTGAACCTCGGGGGTGTACCCTCTCCGCGGCCATCCCACCCCGGTGTGCATCTCTGGTCAGGACCCGTTTCAACCGATCAGAGGGCAATGTCAGGATTCTCACTGGGAAATCAGGAACAGTGCGGTGCCCATTAATGTCACTTTTACAGTCCTCTGGCCTCGTAGCCGGCGGCCTCGATATAGTTCTTGAATCAAATATCTTCACATGGATTGTTACCCCCAATGTCGGCCTGTTATCATCATTATACAGTCATCAAGCCTAGTAGTAGTCTCATTTTATTTTCACTTTTACAGTCATCTGGCCTCGTAGCCGGCGGCATCGACGCTCCGCTCTTCCCGCTGCTCGAGACGATTCTCGCCCAGGAAGTCGCTGATCTGGTACCGTATGCGCTGCAAGTTATTGGTTAGTTAAGCGAATTTGAACTTCTAAAAAGCGGGAAAACGAGTGCTCAAGTTGGAGACAGTGTATGTGAGGAATAAAATTGCGTGCAATGCGTGCCGTTGATAATGTTTGTGAGTGAGTGGGAGCAGGAGCGATTTAGCTGAAATCTTGCAATTTTCACGAGGAATTTCACAAATGTGCTCAAAAAAGTGTTCCCCCTACTGGTAGAGGGATGCATTATTCTTTCTGGTATTTTTATTTTATTTTAAATCGAGGGGTTTTAATGAATCGACAACAGAAATATTGAAAATAAGCGTGTCAAAATAATGTCTATCCTGCAGGCCTACTTCTAATGGAGTGTGCAGCACGTGGTGCTTCTACTGATGCATATCTAGCATTTCTGCCTTTCCTGCTGAGAGAGGAGGTTATTTGAATAAATTATTGATCATGGATTAGATTGATTATTGGCCAGCGATTAGTATCGATCGATTCCTTATAGATCAAATTGATCATGATCAGTAGCTGTGGCCTTGTTGCTCGATCAATGATGATCTGAATATTTATTATCGAAAAGTTGGAATTTGATTGATCAGTTTTGAGATCATATGTTCCAGTGCTACTAATATGATTGACTATAATGATTATTGTGATCGATAAACTCAGAGCCGATTTCTCTCAAATTACGGAGTTCCATAAGATGGTTGATGGCAGTTTTGTAGTCAAGTGTAGGATTGTTGATAGGAATAGCGAAAAAATGTAACTGTTTTTCAGCTGTGGGCCGAGCGAAAAAATATAACTGTTTTTCAGCTGTGGGCCAAAACTGCCAACGTTCCTGCTGCACTGGTGGTGCTTGAGGCTTTCTTGAAGGTACGGTTCCTGGGAGATTGGAAGAGAGAGAGAGGGGGGAGGGGAAAGAAAGAAAGAAAGAGAGAGAGAGAGAGAGAGAGAGAGAGAGAGAGAGATTCATTTGAAAATTCAATCAATCAAGTCATTATAGACATGCCACCCAAACAGTTTGCTAGTTATTTAAACGAAAATATTGTACACTTCCTAACTGATTTCAAAATACGCCTTTGATTCTTGCCAGAATCAACTAACACCCCGAGTTCGCTTTGCGACGGTGACCATCGAAACATCCTAAACATGTGTTTTATACTTTCTTGTCTCGCATATATGCTATCGATGGTGGATAAAGAAAGAAAGAAAGAAAGAAAACCGGCTATACTCAGGTCGCTCCTCAGCGAGTCTGCTCTGAGCATGGCCCAACAATTATGCAGCATCTCGCGAGGTTTTTGCTGCTCTTTTTCGATTTTGAGTCACAAGCAGTTTTGAGTGGCAAATTTGTTTCGTTCCGGAAAGGCTCTTTAGCTTTTGATGAACTGTACCTGGTTTGAACTCTCCGCGAATTCAGAAAAACGAAATAGCAAAGAACCAGGAACAGAAACGAAACCGCTCCTGTGAGAGGCACTTGGGTCGTAGTAGTATTTGTTGCTTTTGTAGTTTATAGCATTGATTGTAATAAAGATTTTGTAAAAATTTCTATTTTTAAATGAAATTGTTTGGCGCATCTTGTTTTACGTTTTACGGGTTTATCAAAGTTTTTCATCTTCAGATTGATGGCTAGCAAAGCACTCGATCAGCATGCATTTGCACTAGCGAATGCAATTCTGCCGCATATGGAGGTAATATATTTTATCTACCGGGCTTTCGCTCGGCGGTTAAGCAGATAATTCAAGTAATGATAATGATGTGAGGCTGTTCAACAATGGTGGATGGATACACAGATAAGAAAGGAGGGTAATCATAGTTCGAAAGGCTGCGTCTGACGTTCCGAAAACAGCTACCTCACACAATTGATCTCTTAAAAATGCCGTAAAATAGCTCTATTTTCAGTCGATTCTTACAGAAATAGCTATCCAGCTGTAGCGAGGGGTAAATGGGTTTCAGAAATTATTTGAATTCTTTTATTCAACATTAAAGGAGGAATCATATCGTTCGCAATCTCACAGCTAAACATTGTTGTGCACAACGCAATGTCATTTATGTTATTCAGCAGATTGGCACACCAAACTCTTTCTTTCAGCTGATTGACAATTTGGTGTGTCTAAGCTGTTAAATGACACAACGCTCCGCGTTATGCACAACAATGTTTCGCTGTGAAATTGCGATCGATATGATTCTTCTTTTATTCTCATTTTCTAAGATGGTCTCAATCACTTGAGATATTGCATCTCTGAACTTGAACTGAAACCAAGACAATTCACGGGCCCAATTTGTAACTAGAGTTGCTAATCCAAGATGAACTTTTTCAGCACCTCTCTGGCGTTGAAGATCCTGTGAAGGCGATGCTCAACCACATGTTCAAGAGGGCCAGTTTTGTATTTTTCACGCATTTTCCAGCTTAGGATAAATCTTTTACGATTTTTCACGATTCTTGTTACTCCGATCAGAGATTCAAAATTTATTCCCGAAGAAATGCCGAAAAGTATATCTTGTTTGAGCCAAGCTCATATTTTGAGGATGATGAATGTTCTATGTGAAGCGAAAAATTTTCAGGTTCAATTCTCACGAACTTCCAAGTTTGCAAAGCAGTTTGTCATCTTTTTCTTCCGCTTTGTGATTGTGCGAGGTGCTGCGACTACTGTTCAGGTTCGAGAGAGAAAGAGAGAGAGAGGGGGGAAAGAGAGGAGAGAGAGAGAGAGGAGAGAGTGAGAAAGAGCAGAGAGAGAAAGATAAACATAGTTAAATTACAGGCCTTCGAATCAATTCAGCGAGGAATGTTCCGCATGACAGTCGAAAAGGTCTGTGAACACTTTTCATCCACTTTTTTCACTTTTCTACCATACTTGGGCACGGTTCTTCGAGGAACGTCACCACTTTTCTTGGATGTCAAATTCAACCTGCCAAGACCCCTTTAGAGCCATTATTGGCATCTGAGGACCCGTTTTACACAAACCCTTTCTGGGAACTCCGGAACGACAGCTGCTCATGTATGACTCCTACGGCTGAATAGTGTGCTTTCAAATTGAACGGTTTCACGATTTCCATGTGGCGCGAATCTTCCGTCTTTGCAAAATTGAAATTCAATCTGTTATAAAGTTTTGTTATCAAGTAGTTTTTTGATGCAGAAATTTTTTGATCTTTCAAATCTACGAAAAAATAACAAACGTTTTTTCCCATACCTTTCCAATAATCTCTCTCATAGGTGATCGGCCCCGAGCTCGAGAAGATTACCGATATCACCACTGCATCTGAAAAGCGCATCTGCGTCATTGGCATGGCTGACATGATGGAGGGCGCTCTAGCACATGTTGGGTGAGTACGGTATGCGAGGGGAAAGGGCGGGGCTTCAGATTTCTGTAAGGTCAAAAAGAGGAGAAATCGAGAGCTTTTGCGTCTCTTGATTTCTTCAATCTCTCATCTTACAGTAGTCTGGCGAACTGAGTGAGTATACACCCGACGGGGGGGGGTTCGCTTGTTCGCTGAGCGATTCAGAGAGGATTGCGGTAGGTGAAAAGAGTAGTGCACTTCCCAATTCATCGAAGGCTTTGAGATGATTTGAGAATGCTCAGAAGTTCTAAGCTTTCGAAGACCGTTTCACACGAGTTATTCTCTATGAATCCTGAGAAACGTTATCAATTGATTCTGTTTTCCAGTGATCTAATGGGTCCTCTCTCTGAGGCTGGCGTGAAGCTGTGTGAGGGCGATATTCTGCATGCGAGCGGAGCTGCTGCTGCGACGGCGGAGGAGGATAAGGAGGTGAGGAGAGAGAGAGTGAGAGGGGAGAGAGAGGGGGAGAGGAGAGAGAGAGAGAGAGAGAGAGAGAGAGAGAGAGAGAGAGAAAGAGAGAGAGAGAGAGTGAGAGAGGGTGGAGAACAGTATGGCCATGCCTTACAGTATCCCTTGCTCTCCAGGATACTTCTCCGAGGTAATCTGAGAGAGCGGTGGAGGAGAGAGAGAGAGAGAGAGAGAGAGAGAGAGAGAGAGAGAGAGAGAGAGAAAGTGAGAGAGAGACGTCATCGTTATATAAAAGTGAGAGATTGAAAAACGAAAAGGATTGTTTTTATTTCAAGTGATCACCACGTACTTTTGTGTATGAGTATGTGTATTAGTTTCTTTTCATTTTTCTTCGTTGCTCAGTCCGTGAATTCTTTTACCACTTATATCTACCGCATACTTGCTCAGGCGTATGCGAATGATGACGCTGACGACACGACGACAGCATACTGTAAGCTGCAGCACGCTGCACCTCCAGAGAAGCTCCGCCCAGAAGTCGCCAACTGGAAACGTGAGTGTGGACTGGGTTACGGTAGATGGAGAGAGGGGGTGTGAATGATAAGCTCTAGGAAATTTTGACGCTAGAAAGGGGAGGATGAGAGAAGAATAAAAAGAAAAAAGGAGAGGAGAGAGAGATGGGAGAGCAATTTTGGAAAAATGAAAGCTCATGCTCTCAAACAATGACGAACGAAGCAAACGCAATTACTAGTATGGACATGACTTACAGTATCTCTTTTCCTCCAGGCTACTTCTCCGAGGTTATCTGCTCTCGCATCGGCGGCGCGAATCCTCAAGCAATGGCGTGCTTGCCTGAACACGTCAAGGCCACCCTCGCTGTCTATATGCACTAATGCACGGATACGGTACCCTAGGGTACTGTAGCTTGACTACCCTATCACTAGACACTCATGTCCTCTTTTGTCTTGCTCGACTCTGATTCTATAGGCTTCTAGGGTAATTTCGAGAGAGTAAAGACCACATCTGGTAGTTGTCCATATTCGTAAAAACAGGCTTGTCAGCTTGTAAGCTGTGACATTGTCTCTTGCTGTGAAATTCCATCACTTTCATTTTTCTTCTAACTTTTCTTTGTTACCAGCGCTCAATTTCTATAGGCTTTTCACTTCATCTAGTTGTTTATTATTTTTTTTGCGGGAAAAAAGCAAACTCACACACATACAGACAAGTACACTACAAATCATGTCGCACCGGCAAGAAAACACACCCACACAGACGAGTCTTTACAATAATTGGTCTCTCTCTCCTCTTCTCCTGCTCTTCCCACCTCTTCAAAGAATCTTTATATCGAGTGTACCTAAAAATTACTGCGAGTAAACATGTTTGATTCCATTTATAATCATTTCTATCTCTTTCTCTCCCTCTCTCTCTTCTTTCTTCTCTTTCTTCTTTGCTCCATTTACAGTCACCATCTCTACATTTCACCATTTTGAACGTTGTTTAACTTATTACAAGTATTTTGATCATTTGAATACCGCAGAGCAAATAAAACTGCCCCCGCCTTCCCTTTGAAACAAATAAAGAGGTTGTAACCCACAATGAGAGAGTTGTGCGCATGATAATGCTTTGATGTAAAGTCATCGTACAAGTACCGTAATTGATCAATTCGAAGATATTCGAAGATTCGCAAAGTTGCTCTTCAGGACAAAAAAAGTTCAGTGCCAATGTCCGACAAGCGAGTTGAGGTTGGTGGCGATTTTGAGTGGCCAGTAGATTTATGGCCATGAAAGGCCGACAATGCGAGCGTTGTGTACTTCCAATCCGGAAATTGTGGCCCGCGCGCAGCGCGGGCCTTGATTTGGTTACTCTAAGGCCAAGTTGGCTACCCGTTTTCTGGAAAACTATGTCAAAGTACTCGGAACGATCAATTTTTCGGTAATCAGCTCAGAATGGTTCTAAAGTGATGACACTTGGTGGAGATGATCACTGATGGGCACCATCATGCTACAATGAATATAGGTACGGTATGTCCCCTGCGAACCGTCGCTACCGTAACCCACATCACCCAAATTTTCGGTAACCAACTCAGAAAAGTTTGAAGGGATGAAAATCGGTGGAGATGATCCTTGATGAGTGCTCATCATGTTACCGTAAAAGGGATACGATACGTGACCTTCAAACCAGTCTGGGGAAAACAGCTCAGGGGTCGTATAGTGATAAAACTTGGTAGGGTTGATCACTGATGGGCGCTTCTTGTGCTACCAAGATACAGGTACGGTATATCACCTACGAACCATCGCTATCGTAACCTATATCAACCAAATTTTCAGTAATCGGCCTCCCAACTGTCGTGAATTGATGAAACTCGGCTGGATGACAATCACTGTTATCACTACCGTAATCTTCATCACTCTGTTTATCGGACTCGGGCCATGTATTCTCTTGAAACCATCAGACTTCGTGAGAATGATCGTGATACTGAAGCCAAAATCATCGTATTACTGAAATCAAAATCATCGTTCCAGTCGGAACATAAACAGCGCAATCATGGCTGAAGGTAAACTGTTTTTCTGTGAAAAACGATGGGCTACTTCGATTTGTCACGATCAATTTTTAATCACCGTTATCATTGCCGTTACCCGTCTCGTGAATCAGACGCTGCTCAGACCGGCAAATTTCGTTTCTCATTTCCAAACGACAAACCACGCACGGTGGATGAAAAAATGAAGTTTTCGCAAGAGCGAAGAAAAAAGCTGTGAGATCTCTGAAAAGTGGGCAGTGCAATGGGTTTCTTGATTTGGTTAACATAAACTTCAAAAACCGTTTCTCCATGCAAGGTGAGATCTTCGAAATTTTGATTTGAGATAATCTTCACAGGGTGTGGAGTAAAATCCAAAAGTATCGAGATCTGCGAAACTTGATTTGGAAATTTTCATTTCTCAAACCAAATCATGCATTTTGAGTGAATAGTACTCACTAAATTAATGAATACAACTCTGAAATCACTGATTTGACTTCCAGTGAAAGTGCACAAGAAAAAATGTGCCAGTGCACACCGATGTTACCAAAAGTGAATCCATATGGTGTAGCAGGTAGGAAAACGAAGTTCGTGGGGCTCACATGCATGAATTGGTTTGAGAAATGAAAATTTCCAAATCAAGTTTCGCAGATCTCGATACTTTTGATTTTACTCCACACCCTGTGAAGATTATCTCAAATCAAAATTTCGAAGATCTCACCTTGCATGGAGAAACGGTTTTTGAAGTTTATGTTAACCAAATCAAGAAACCCATTGCACTGCCCACTTTTCAGAGATTCCTTGTTAGATATTTGAAAAAGGACCATGAAACTACTCGGAGGACTATTTGTTCATGTGTTTGATGGTGTTTCGAATACATAGCTGAATGCTGACAGCTCGAAGTGCGTATAAATGAGCATTGAAATTACATGTTTTCCTATGATCATTCTTTTTTATTTACACTCTCAGGGTCAATCGGCAGAGGAGATTAAAGCTGCGCGAGCAGCAAAAGCAGCTGCTAAGGCGGAGAGAAGTGCGCTTTTCAGTTTTGTAAAAATGATCTGAATTGGGTTTTCCGCTTTTGAAGATTGTGCAACCCGAACCGTTTTTCGACGTGAGAGGAATTTCACATATTTTATAGTGCAGATCACACCCAACTCTATCTACCCTGAAATTTTCATGAAATTTGGTGATAGTTGATACTGATTGCCAGTGGGCTCGATGCAGAAAAACTGAAAAGATACCGAGGAGAGAGAGGGCCACGTGGATGACTCGTGGCATGGTTTGTGTGCACGATGTATGAAATAGCAAACCAATGGTTTGTGCGCACCACGACTTTATCACGACTCGGGTTTCAAAATCTTTAATGAGATTCCCAAGTTTCTGACTCTTTGTTAATAAAAAATCCGTACCTTTTTGCTATCACTTCATGTTAAAGCTTCAGCCGAATTTCTTCAATACGAGATTCGCAATTATGAGTATGAGCAGAAAAAGTAAGAAAAAAATTCTTTGAAAAATAATGATCGTTATACAACGGTTTTCGATCTACAGGCGCCAAGGCAGCCGCTAAAAAGCTAGGAGAAAGTTCTCCGCCCGGCGGCGGCGTCCAGCAGCCACCCGGGAAGCAACAGGCTGGCGTCAAGCAGTCGCCTGGAAAGCAACAGGCGGGCGGCAAGCAACAGCAAGGGAAGCAACAGCAAGGAAAGCAACAACAAGGAAAGCAACAAAAGCAAGAGTCAAAAGAGCAACAGGCTAGTCTTTTGTTACACTATGATTTTCTTTGTAAATTTGTGATGATCAAGTTTTTAAGGGTGGAAAATGATTCGAAATTGTTAGCTCTTCTTTTTCAGCCAATTTTTCACACACAATATGCAGTGTGTTCAAATTGAAGACTACGGTAGTTTGAGAAAGAAGGTTTTGTTTATAGGCCAAAGCTGGCAATTCGAGTGGCTCAGAGACTGGCTCATCACCACGAGCTGATGAAGATGATAGTGGTACGGCTACTTTTTATTAGTTTATCTATTTTACGAAAATTCAAAATTATCCAACTTGAGTGTAGCCTGAAAAAATCTATTACCTTATGTTCATTAGGCACTGCAAATTGTGTCTGAATTGCATCAACGAAAGTGGAGATTGATGATTTATGAAGTATATGAGACGATTTCTGAGAGAATGGGAAAGAGGTGGGAATGAGTGGAACCTAGAATTTCAAAATTTTTCTACGGCTCTGATATTTTGCACCATCATTCTCACATCAATTCTCTATGTTGACGTCAATTTTTGAGAAACTTCGTTCACTGGTTCTCGAAAAATAATTTTTTTTGTGAAATTACTTAAAATTTTCATAATTTGACAAAAATTTCAAAATGCTGGCAATTCATCAAATTTTGTTTTGCTGAAGCGGATATTTTTCTGTTGGTAATTGCAAGTGAATATTTTCATTTTTTGGGCTCAAATAGTTCCAAAATGTCCGAGTTTGAATGGTACGGCTTTTCAAAGTTGAAAAACTAACTTTGTTCAAACAAAAAGTTCACAGCATGTTCTACGGCCATATTAAAGAGCTTGAAAAATGACGTTAGAAAATATGTTCCGATAGTCCGTTCACTTTTGTTTGTAATGTAATTTTTTTTCAAAACCACGAAAAACTGGACTTTTCTAACTTTGAAAAATCGTAACTCGTCTCAAACCCGAAACAAAACTATGAAACCTGATCATCGATCATTAAACTAGTATGGAAACGGGTGAAATCAAAGAATGCCAGAAAATTCTGAAAACTGACCGAGTTACAATTTCGACTTGGAATTGTAATTCCTGAATTTGTCGTCGTCTTCCGCGTCATGCAACTATCATTTTCGGATTCAGCACAAAATTTCAGTCTGATATGCGCTTTTGCAACTCAAAACAACATGTTTTTTCGATTTTTTCTATTCAGTTTTCAAAAAAAGCGAAAAAATGGCTAAAAATGGGTGCCCTGAGTATTTATTGGTGCAATGATCGATTTTTCGTAGTTGTTTTTATGTTTTTCGTAGTCCCCACATCAAATGCTCTTGTTTGAGATGTGACCCGACATATCGACGAGCACTTTGTGAAAAGTTGTCTCTTGGCGCATCCGACATGACCAAGTCGTAGAAACCGGGACTTTGGGTGTTCTGAGTGGTGGGAAAACGTGATTCATCATTCCACTGATAGGACTCTCCTCTGGAACAAGCATACCAGATGACGAATGTTTACGAAATACCTTTAGCGAATCGGAAAAGGTCGTGAAAAGGTTAAAAAAGGGGTCAGAACCGTGTTTTTACAAATTTCATTAAATAAAAGACCACCACAGTCAGAGAATACGTTTTGAGTAGTAAGGATAGAGTCAGCTTCATAAAGTTGGACCTGATGTGTCTGGCTTATTGATAGCCCACAAACCTTTGGCTGTCAGTTCGTCTTGTACTTAGAGACCGTAAAAACGCAATTTTTGCGCCACTGGGACATGAGTACAAACTTGTTTTCAAAAAACTGTAATTCATATCTCGCTTCGTCCTGGGGCTATGATCGTTAAACTTGGTATATTGATTCATAATACTGATATTTCCGCACATCCCGAATTTCAGATTCATAGCCTCAGGACGGACCGAGATATGAATTACAGTTTTCGAAAACGAGTTTGCACTCATGTCCCTGTGGCGCGAAAAATTGCGTTTTTACGGTCTCTACTTGTACTTCAACAGTTTGGGGCGGTCGTAGTCCCAAATGACTGTATGTTAGGGTGGTCAAAAGCGTTATTGGACCACCACACTGAAAAATGCGGCAGAAATGAGAAACTCGATGTGCTAACAGGTAGTTTTCTTTTGAACCATCGATCCGAATTTTTTTATTGTTTTGAAAATCTGCAGAATTGCATGTGCTACAGGAATAAAATAAAAAATTCTGACATGATCTCTAGGTACTGCTGGAAGAGTACACACCAGTCTGTCTTTTCAAGAAGACCGAGTGAACTGGACGCTGTGTATCTGATAGACTGTGTCGATTTGCACGGGTACAGAGTTTACCCATTTGGTTTTACACTGGGTCCGTGTTTGCACGGGTTGGGGTAAGCACGGAGCTTAGCCGCGAATCACCCTTTTGATCATAACTTCGCTATAAGTGGTCGTACTAACTTGGGGAAAAGACTGAGGCGTATAGCTCATCGAGATCTTCAATTCTCAGTTTGCATTAAAAAATGGCGAAACAACCTGGATTGCACGTAGTATGACAACATAAGGCATTTCTTAATGTTTCATGCTGATAGCGCTCACCCAAGCATCAGAATTGATGGATTTCTTCCGACAACCGCACCAAAAAAGAGAGAGAAAAGCCGAATTTGCGGGTAATTCGGGGGTAATGGAAAACTTCGATTTTTCGCGCGGGTATACCCTCGCACTTTTCTTGCTAAAAGGTTTTACCCCGGGTCGAAGTGCAGAGCACGGTGCATTTTCTCTTGATTTGGAGTAAACCCGGTGTAAATCGACACAGTCTAGTATCTGACGCACGACGTTTTGGTTTCTGAAACACTAATACCGAACACATGCTCCTCTGTTTTCCTAGCGCGAGAAAGCCTTGTGTAGAAGACGAGACCGAATTCTATTTTGAGAGTTGGATGGAATAAACGCGCGAGTCACTGCTCTTGCGCGTGCCAAGATGTACTTCAGCAAATGTTAACAGGCCCGCGCCAGAATACGTCTCAGCGGGCCATCTCACGAAACTATCGGCCCGTGGCATTCAATAACAACTCTAGTGTTTAATAGCTTTTTTGATCCAGCAAATATTAAGTAGCAAAGCAAATGAAGGTGTTTTGTAGACATTCTTCATCTCGTATGCTTGTTCCATGCACGAGGTCTATCGGTAGAATGATGAAAAACGTTTTTTCACCACTTAGAACACCCCTGAGTGATAAAAGTCCCGGTTTCTACGACTTGGTCATGTCGGATGCGCCAAGAGACAACTTTTCACAAAGTGCTCGTAGGTATGTCGAGTCACATCTCAAACAAGAGCATTTGATGTGGGGACTACGAAAAACATAAAAACAACTACGAAAAATCGATCATTGCGCCAATAAATACTCAGAGCACCCATTTTTAGCCATTTTTTCGCTTTTTTTGAAAACTGAATAGAAAAAATCGAAAAACATGTTGTTTTGAGTTGCAAAAGCGCATATCAAACTGAAATTTTGTGCTGAATCCGAAAATGATAGTTTCATGACGCGGAAGACGACGACAAACTCAGGAATTACAATTCCAAGTCGAAATTGTAACTGGGTCAGTTTTGAGAATTTTCTGGCATTCTTTGATTTCACCCGTTTCCATACTAGTTTAATGATCGATGATCAGGTTTCATAGTTTTGTTCCGGGTTTGAGACGAGTTACGATTTTTCAAAGTTAGAAAAGTCCAGTTTTTCGTGGTTTTGAAAAAAAATTACATTACAAACAAAAGTGAACGGACTATCGGAACATATTTTCCAACGTAATTTTTCAAGCTCTTTAATATGGCCGTAGAACATGCTGTGAACTTTTTGTCTGAACAAAATTAGTTTTTCAACTTTGAAAGTCCGTACCATTTAAACTCGGACATTTTGGAACTATTTGAGCCCAAAAAATAAAAATATTCACTTGCAACTACCAACAGAAAAATATCCGCTTCAGCAAAACAAAATTTGATGAATTGCCAGCATTTTGAAATTTTTGTCAAATTATGAAAATTTTATGTAATTTCACAAAAAAAATTATTTTTCGAGAACCAGTGAACGAAGTTTCTCAAAAATTGACGTCAACATAGAGAATTGATGTGAGAATGATGGTGCAAAAAATC
This sequence comes from Hololepta plana, assembly GCA_963695495.1. Lineage (NCBI taxonomy): Eukaryota > Metazoa > Arthropoda > Insecta > Coleoptera > Histeridae > Hololepta > Hololepta plana. The sequence continues at coordinate 18,893 of CAVOJK010000674.1, forward strand.
AAAGCCGTAGAAAAATTTTGAAATTCTAGGTTCCACTCATTCCCAGTCTATCAGAAATCGTGTCATATTTATTTGTAGAATGCCACAGTGAGTGCTGAACAAAAATCAATATTCCGTTATTCCTTGAATGCAATTTCTTTCCAGAAGACAGACTGAGCGAGCCGACAATTGGGCAGTATCAGGTTTGTTTTGGTGTTTATTTCATTTTTCAGTGCCCGATAAACAATCGTCCTAGATCGTTTTTCTAGTTTTCTCAAGAATGCGGGCAAAACTAGCTTCCTGGGATTCGTTTCCTGCTGGGTTTCGTTTGTCTGGGATTCCGGCGGAAACCAGTCTTCCCGAAAAACTGGCTCTCCAGCGAAAACCAGTTTTCTACATTTTCAGGAAACGCCCGAAGAGCGCGCGCTGCGCGCTCAGCAAGCTATAGCTATGCGCAAAGAGCGAAATGCAAAGATGCTCGAGGAAAGCCGCCGAAATCACGAACGTAAGTTTGCCGCTACCATTCTAACGTCGATGGTTCGATTCCCGCTACTGACACGGAGTCTTTTGTAGGTTTCGGCGGAATCATGAACGTTGCGATTTTAATTGTCAAACTTGTGGCGGAAAAGAGCTAGCGAGAGATGTTGGATTGAAGTTGCATAAATTATTGACAGCAGATTAACATTGCAGTATGGTAATCAGATGTGATATTTTTAACAACCGCAAAGCATAATTGAAATCTGTTGAATTTCGCAACAGAATCTTCGATTTCTAGTAAACCGAGATTGCAGAATTTAATATGAGCATAAAAAACTAGAGAAAAACGTTTCAGCTGAAATTTCAATTTTGTAAGAATTTCCAGTGAAGCTCGTGAATATTTATAAAAAGCTGTACCATGCGCACTTTGGTTGCCAAGGATTACCGTACTCCAGCTAGATTGAAGCCGTTGAAAAACGGGACGAATACATGACCTACGGTATAGTCGGGGGCTGAGAGGAAAGTTGGAGTTGAGTCAAAGCGGCGCGGTAAGCACGTCGCGGTCGGGAGTGAGAACAAGGAAAGAAAGAAGAGAACCCAGAGAAGCAAAGTCTAAGTAGTGGAAGTCTTCATAGCACAACTACTTTTCTCTCAGCCCCCTCGACTATACACTTTGGTGTAATCGTTCAAAAGCCGTGTCCGTCAAGAAGAACATCACAAGAACCGTGTCCACCAAAAAGAATCTCACAAGAGCCTCACGTAGATTTTTGCTTTACGGTTGCCATATATATTAATGTTTTGTATTGTATTGTATCGTCAATGCCCAGAACAATGAGGAAGGTTCGGAACAGTTTCTAACTGTTCCGAGACAGTTCCGAACCGTTCCGAACATTTGCTACAAAGCCGTTCTCTCGAAACTGGTAAGAGAGAATTCTGCCAGAAAAAAATGGTGGACGGAGAAAGTGTGTATCTTGCCTTGGGCAATTTTCGGTTGGGAAGAATTTTGAAATGTGGTCGTAGTGATTTTCCAAAGTTTCGTTCGTAGAAAGCAATCTCAGCTGACTTTGTCTCCGAAACTGCCAGAGAGTGTGAAATAACTTGAACCAATTTCGATCCAGTTCTTTCATCCAAAAATATCGTTCTTTCTCGGTGTTTGTGAGAGAGTCCGTATGAAATACCCTTTCTGCGGATGACTGGCAAAACAGACCCCACGACCATCAATCAAGTTCACTATTTCCGGAAATTTGCCAGCAACAAGAGACACCTTTCCTGCATCCACCCAATATTTCCAGTCGAAATATCTCTTACCGTTTTCGAGAAAACGGCGTTGTAGCAAGTGTTCGGAACGGTTCGGAACCGTCTCCGAACAGTTAGAAACTGTTCCAAACCTTCCTCATTGTTCTGGGCACTGACGATATTAAAATCACAGTGTGGCAAGAAAAATTGTTGGATGAAGGATGGAGACAGAGAGAAAGAAGAAAGAGAGAATCTTGAACTCTTGCAGTTCGCGGCGACTCTCCAGTGTTCCCCGAGCTCGTCATACCTCATCAGCAGAAGCAACAGCAGCAGCTCCAACCTGCCTCAGCGGCTACCGTATCCTCAGCGCCGGCACCAGCGACTAAATCACTGCTCAAGAAGGCGCCAGATGCCGCCCACTTGTCGCCGACCGCGGCGGCGTCAGCGTCCAAGGGCGTGCGATTTGGTCAGTTGAAATTTTGATTTTTCCAAGTTTAGTACCCGTACGTATTTTTACCATAGCCTGGTGCTGTTATCTGTACATATAAAAAATAGAGTATGTGGTGCCGCTATGATTCAGTAAGATTTCTCATATCCTCACTACGTGAAGAATTCCTTCACAGTGAAAACATTTCATGCATTGTCAGTGTCAAACAACATCGGGCTGCTAATGAATAATTAGGAGGCATCGATGGTTAAAATTAGCAAAGTTGCGCTACGCAAAAGTACCTGGGGCAGTTGTCCAAATTTTTCTTCAATTTTTAGGCATTAGTCAAAAATTTCAATTTGGTTCCACGATGAGTTGGATCTACAAAAAATGGTAGAGTGTTAAATAAATGATGAAATTGCGCCTCAGGCATCGCTCGCTCAGCGTCAGAAGAGCAGATTGATCTGCTGCATATGGAGAAGGAAAATGGTTTGCTCAATTTCAGTTTCTGCTGAAAACTACTTGATTCTCATACTCTAAAATGTATCTCTATCTTGAAAATGGGTGAGTTTTGTGTGAGAAACCGCACCTCTAAGATGTCATAAACATTTATTTCATCGATGATTCGAGAAAACAAAAATCAATAATCAAAGTTTCTCACAGTTCACGCTCTGATCGATGCAAAAACGCTGCCGGCATCTCTGCGTCCGCTGATTGAGCGGTGAGAGCAAATTGATTTTTTGATTGATCTTTTTCCCATTACCAGAGAATAGAACCTTTTTTTCCGATAAGCGAACTTTGTAGGCTTGGTCAGCTACCGTAGTCATGTTATTGTTTGCTGTTGTGAAACACTCAAAGTATCCAATACAATAAACTACCGTATGCCTTATTATGATGAAACCATATCCATTCTGATAGAAGATATCCCGAATTAAATGCTACCGTACCCTCTTAAATTCAGCTACCGTAACCTGCTTTCATTTCTTGCAGCGCTGAAGATCAATCATTCTCTGGCGCTGACGATCTCGTCTGTGCCTTCTTCGACGCTGCCAGCGCCTACGTCGATGAGCTCAAGCGCGGGGACTCGGCGCTCTTCGGCGCCAGCGCTTTTGGCGCTAGGCTTGCGAATGCGCTAGAGTCGCAGCTGCAGCGAATCAAGGAGATGGGTGAGTGGTACTGTACACTGAGAGGTTACTATATTGGAGAGAGAGAGTGAGGGAATCGAGAGTCACAGAAATTATTGATTCATTGTTTCACAACAAGCTCCTTTAGCTCGTTTTAGTAGGAAGGGTGTATGTGTTCAGAAATTCATGGTGACGAAAACGCTGTACGTCGAAAAATTTCAATAGTATATTGTAGAATGTAGCGTACTAAATTTGGTTGCCACAGGTTTCCAATTATGTGCGAGTAGAAGAGGAGGAGGAGGAGGAGCTGCTGGTATGCTACTGCTTATTATAGGCAAAACACACAGAAAAGCAGCGAATTTTTTTTACGAAAGCAGTCGTTTTGGGGTGCTACATTGGCTAGAGGTGACCAAGGTCTTTGAAAGTATGCTATGAATCTTCGGAATGAAGTAGGTTTTTTGCGCAAATTTTTGAAACCAGTTTTTCAGGGCCTCTGCCGCTCGCGCTGGAATCGATAATTGCGCCGCTCGTCAGAGACATTCGTGCCGCTGAGGTGATTTTGGGGTTTTTCGATGGAAAAGTAGTTGTAAACTGATAAACTGGAACAAGATGTCTGTCAAAAAGCCGGCTCTGGAAATGAATTTCAGTTTGCCAATGAAAAAGATTTTGGAAGCTCTCAGACTTTTTTCCAAAAATGGAATTTATTCAATCAAAGTA
>CAVOJK010000675.1:0-37515 GCA_963695495.1 Hololepta plana
GAAGAGCACTCACATCTCCTCTCTCTCTCTCTCCTCTCTCTCTCTCTCTCTCTCTCTCTCTCTCTCTCTCTCTCTCTTTCTCTCTCTCTCCTCTCTCTCTCTCTCTCTCTCTCTCTCTCTCTCTCTCTCTCTCTCTCTCTCTCTCTCTAACAGCGCCAGGTTCCCTCCCGTCTCGCCGTCGAAGCAGATCGCCGTAGAAGGACGCTGAAGAACGATTCCGCCACACCCACCACATCTTCCTCCCCCGTCCCTTCCTCTACTCTTTCTCCCAACTTTTTCTTCTATTTTCACTCTCTATAAATATCCGTTCATACATAAGCATTAAAGATTGTGCAACCCGAACCGTTTTTCTACGTGAGAGTAATTTCGCATATCCTATTGTGTAGATTACACCCAACTCTATCTACCCTGAAATTTTCATAAAATTCGGTGATTGTTGATTTCGCTCTCTCTCTCTCTCTCTCCCTTCTCGTCGACATTTCCTATCCCCCACAATCCAAAAAACTGGGCTTTTCTAAAAAAGAGAACAAGTGATAGCAGAACGTCATAATGTTCAAAAGTACCTGATTTCGAACCTCTCTTATTCCCTCGACTTTAGTTTCTTCCCGGACCCAATGGACGAAAGAAAAAAAATGCCACGAGGAATGCAATGAGATTGTAAAACTGAAACTCGATCACTGCTTCGGGGGAAACATCAATTTGTAAATTTGGAAGTCACGCTGTTTATGTTTGGACTGAAAGTGCGATTTTGACTTCAGTAATAAAAGTGAGTCTTGTGGCTTGATTCCATGGCATTATCTTTGCGTCAAATTCAGTTAAGAAAGTGGACTCCTCTCTTAAATTTATTCCGTCGAATTTAGTTTCTTCCTGGACCCAATGGACAAAAGATAGTGGGCATGTCGTTGGGACCAGGCTCACTAGTATTACTGAGATCAAAATCACAGTTTCCGTCCAAACATGAGCAGCGTACTTTATAAGCCGGAGAAAACCAGTTTTTCTATAGTTTCTTCCCGGACCCAATGGACGAAAGGGAAAATTGCCACGAGGAATGCAATGAGATTGTAAAACTGAAACTCGATCACTGCTTCGGGGGAAACATCAATTTGTAAATTTGGAAGTCACGCTGTTTATGTTTGGACTGAAAGTGCGATTTTGACTTCAGTAATAAAAGTGAGTCTTGTGGCTTGATTCCATGGCATTATCTTTGCGTCAAATTCAGTTTAAGAAAGTGGACTCCTCTCTTAAATTTATTCCGTCGAATTTAGTTTCTTCCTGGACCCAATGGACAAAAGATAGTGGCATGTCGTTGGGACCAGGCTCACTAGTATTACTGAGATCAAAATCACAGTTTCCGTCCAAACATGAGCAGCGTACTTTATAAGCCGGAGAAAACCAGTTTTTCTATAGTTTCTTCCTGGACCCAATGGACGAAAGGGAAAATTGCCACGAGGAATGCAATGAGATTGTAAAACTGAAACTCGATCACTGCTTCGGGGGAAACATCAATTTGTAAATTTGGAAGTCACGCTGTTTATGTTTGGACTGAAAGTGCGATTTTGACTTCAGTAATAAAAGTGAGTCTTGTGGCTTGATTCCATGGCATTATCTTTGCGTCAAATTCAGTTTAAGAAAGTGGACTCCTCTCTTAAATTTATTCCGTCGAATTTAGTTTCTTCCTGGACCCAATGGACAAAAGATAGTGGGCATGTCGTTGGGACCAGGCTCACTAGTATTACTGAGATCAAAATCACAGTTTCCGTCCAAACATGAGCAGCGTACTTTATAAGCCGGAGAAAACCAGTTTTTCTATAGTTTCTTCCCGGACGCAATGGACGAAAGAAAAAATTGCCACGAGGAATGCAATGAGATTGTAAAACTGAAACTCGATCACTGCTTCGGGGGAAACATCAATTTGTAAATTTGGAAGTCACGCCGTTTATGTTTGGACTGAAAGTGCGATTTTGACTTCAGTAATAAAAGTGAGTCTTGTGGCTTGATTCCATGGCATTATCTTTGCGTCAGATTCAGTTTAAGAAAGTGGACTCCTCTCTTAAATTTATTCCGTCGAATTTAGTTTCTTCCTGGACCCAATGGACAAAAGATAGTGGGCATGTCGTTGGGACCAGGCTCACTAGTATTACTGAGATCAAAATCACAGTTTCCGTCCAAACATGAGCAGCGTACAATCCAGAAAAACTGGCTTGCGATGAAACCGGAGAAACTGACTCACTCAGGAACGGAGCTCAGTTTCGGTTTTTTCGGTCTGTGTTGAATCTAACTCAATAAGAATGAACTTTCACCGGCTTCTTTTTCAAAAATGTTTCAAGCACTCAAAAGTTCAGGATGTGGAGTGCAAACATGTACTTTTTACTCTGTTTTTTATTTCTTCTCTCTGGGAAAACGTTTACCGTGCGTTTACATAAGGGGAAAAAGTCGGAAAGAAGCGTTTATTCAAACATTTCCAATGGCTAGACATTGAACATTCACGGATGAATATGGCTGTTTTTTCCGAGCGAGAGAAGATTGAGCCATCAGTATAGTTTAGAATGCAAAAGCGTTCCACTCATTAGAATAACGGAAAAAAACACAAGGGTAAGTGTTCTCTCAACGGGGTCATAGTAGACAAAAGGAGGCGGTGAAAACAGAGACATGAGTTGCACAATGAGCGGAGCGGAATTATGTATTCATTAGAATCCAGGAGATTTCTGAGAGACATTAAGCTCTTATATGACGCTAAGAAAGGAAACATTGTTTTTGTTACTTCGGGCACACTTACAGTAGCTCCGATTCCTCGCGCCTTGAGAAATCCCCACTCTGAAAGGATAAACTCACCTTTCAAAACTAGGTCTTCATTCAAAACTTTTGCAAGTCGAGCTAGTAAAGCTAGTTTAAGTTGATCTTGAGACATCCAAAAGAGCTATAAGAATTTTCCGTTCCTCTTACTCTCTTTGGAACGTAAAATATGGCCATTCTAATGTTCCCATTTTAGCCCGACAGTCTTTCTCGTCTTCCGGCATCCACCGATGGCCAGCAGAGAGAAAGATTTTTGCGATGCCAGTCAGTTTATTTTTTCAGGCTCTCTCTTACTCTTTCTCTCGATATGACCACCCATTTTGAGAAAGTCAATCTATGGATAGTGTCTTTTGCTTTGAGAACTAAGTATTCCCGGTTTTGAGTTGCACATAGCAAACGTTCAAGTTTAAAGTGGGACCGCATGAAGCACACGCTGGAAACAGAACCGATTGTTCCGATTCTCCCAAGTGTTATAGAACCAGCACTTGCGATTCTATAGCCGGTTGGTGGACCTCTCTAGCTACAGTATGAATGGAGTTACGGTGGAATGAAACTTCGCACGATGGAGGTAGCTCCACAACGAGAAGGAGTTGAAAGCTCCACCAACCGGCATTCGATAGAGACAAATTTTCTCGTCTAGGTAAGCAAAAATTGCGCCGTTCCATTGAGTTTCATCGTGTGCTTCCAAAATGAAAATTGAATTTTTACATCACGTGAAACATATTAGAGTGGCTGGCTTGTATTCTCATTGGAGACAGTCGCCACTCGAAAGAGAGAGCGGAGAGGGGTCCCGCTTTTTCGCTTGTTTCTCTATCTGAGAAAACGCCACTAAAATAGACCGTACAAGCTTCAAACTTGACAAAAATTGATAATTGAAAAAGTTCCGCAAATCCTGCGTCTTCTGACAAGGGAATGATCTTAGATGTACCTGAGATTGGGATATGAGACCTGGTCAGCCTGAAAGCCCTCGTTCTAACGAGTCGATTGATGTCTTCAAAAGGTGCTAAAGTTTTACCTGAGTATTTTATTTCGATTTTTGAAAATCGGTCGAATTTTACCTCTTTTTCCCATTGAAAATGTACTGGAAATGCGGTGTTCTCTCGCTTTTGAAGCGAGTGTATGAATACAGTTTTTATTCTCTACCGAGAAATGGAGAGTTGGTGTAGTGGCAAGATCGCCGACTTGATGTACGATTGTTGTGGGTTCGAGTCCCCGAGGTGGTTTTTCTCTTTTGCAACTTTGCTTCGTCACTTTCACTAACTTCGTTTCCTTTTTTCATCCCTGATTTCGCGAGACTTGCAATTTGGTCAAGAATGTCATGTCCGGAGAAAAAAAAGATTTGCGAAAAACGAAAACTTTGTGACAACTTGAGTTCCGGAGAGAAAACAAGATTACATTGCAGTTCGAGTTCATATCAATCGCGCGTTTCTTTCTAATTTTCTCACTATTTTTTTATGATACATCTGTATACCATTGAATCCAACAATCAACGTAATTGTGACGGAGACGACGACAAAGATTCAAAAACTAGTGAGAGTGACGAAGCAAAGTTGCAAAAGAGAAAAACCACCTCGAGGACTCGAACCCACAACACTCGTACTCCAAGTCGGCGATCTTGCCACTACACCAACTCTCCATTTCTCGGTAGAGAATAAAAACTGTATTCATACACTCGCTTCAAAAGCGAGAGAACACCGCATTTCCAGTACATTTTCAATGGGAAAAAGAGGTAAAATTCGACCGATTTTCAAAAATCGAAATAAAATACTCAGGTAAAACTTTAGCACCTTTTGAAGACATCAATCGACTCGTGAGAACGAGGGCTCTCAGGCTGACCAGGTCTCATATCCCAATCTCAGGTACACCTAAGATCATTCCCTTGTGAGACAGATTTCGAGTTCACCACTCGAAATCGGTCGAGCATCTTGTGGGGCCTATCTCTGTTTTCTTTGTTTTTTTTTCAGCTTTGTTCTAAATCCACCCGACCACGATTTTTCAGAGAGAGCACTCGGTCGAGCTCTGAACCGCTGGAGACTAAAGCAGATAGATGCATCGAATCAAGCAGATGCAGTTTCTGTCCGTTTTCAGATGTTCAAAAATATCACTGATCATGTGAGAGTAGTATTACAGCGTGTACACTCGAGAAAGCAGAATGGCCGTTCATGCAATAAATCATGATTTGATCTGGTGCCTGTCTCAAGTGGACTCTCAAACACGCACAATTATTGGTCGACGATACGCAGTTGTGTTGAAAACTGAAACATAACACTCCACCTGTTCTGAACTTTCGTCGTTCAACCTTAGCGCGTAGCAATATTCGGCCCTCATTCATATTAGTATTTGAGAATCCAAAGGCTGGTGCGTCAGATACGCAGCGTCCTGATTACTCGGTCTGTCGTCTTGAAATGACAAATTCTTGTCATCCAAGCCGTTTGGCATTTCACATGTGGTTTTCTGTTACCTCCTGACATGACCCCTAGGTTGTGCAAGAAGATCACACACCAGTCTGTCTTTTCGAAAATACAGACCGAATGAACAGGGCGCTGCGTATCTGACACACCAGCCTTGGGATTCTCAAACACTAATACCAAGCCGTTTGAGTAGTCTATTCCAATTGCCCAACTTGAAAACCAACTGTGATACGACTCTGCTTTTGACACATAACAGACTTGTGGATCTCGTTCGACCGAAACTTTCTTCTCGTTGTTTGTTTGAGAAGCTACATGAGGCGTCCTGCAAAAAAATAACTCATTTTCAGGCTTCACTAACAGAAACCGCTTTGCTAAAGGCTATGCCCGAGGTTAGCGCGTTTCTTCGTGAGTACATGAAAACTACAGTATCTGATTTTCGGACGCTTTGCATGAGATGACAAAGGTTCAGGAAAGAAAAGGGAAAAGGGTGTGTGTGGTGATTCAACGTATAAATGTTGTTGCAGGTGCTACGAACAAAGATGATCAATATGATCTCTCGCTCACATCCTCTGCTCCTCTACTCTCTGCCACAACTTGTGTTGGTTTCATTGGCTTCGAGAGCTGAGGCCACACTTGTGAGAGAGAAAAACCAATGATTGTGGAGTACGAGTGAGACAACGAGACGGCTCAATTGCTTGAATTAAGTGTCACTAGAGTAGCGCACGGTTTATTCCCTGAAATTCTGAAACGTGACGTGCTGGCATAAGCAGCGGCCTGTTCACTTGATCGATCTGATTGCACAGACAGACTGCTGGGCTCACACGACCTAGAAGTTATGTCCGAGGGTCACATGAACTACCTGTGAAGTGGCCCCATGGCCTGGATGACACGTTAGAGCGAGCTGGAAAGTGAGCCGGACGCTGTTTGGACATGCACACCACGTTATAGATTTTGAAGAACTAGTATCGAATGTGGTCAAGCCGAAAGCTTTTCATGACAGCTCAAGGGAGAAATTCGCGAGGACGGACGAGAGAGAAGCAGAACGAGCAGAGTACGAAAGTGCAGGTGAAAAACTATAGTTTCGGGAATTTGTTCAAGCTTTTTCGAATATTTTCTTTTATGAAGAGAGAGGAGAGAGAGAGAGAGAGAGAGAGAGAGAGAGAGAGAGAGAGAGAGAGAAAGAGCGAGAGAGAGGAGAGAGAGAGAGAGAGAGAGAGAGGGGAAAAAATATAACCCGGTGGGAGAAAGGGTTGGCAAGCAAAGTTCCAGAAGCAGAATTATTTTCAGGCCTGACGCTCATTTTGAATGGCGAGATGCTGTGCACAGACAAAATAACGTTAGTTTTCGAGGTGTCAATAGTGGAGGAGGGAGGAGCTTTCGACCAATCTCTCAAAGTCCGCCGGAAGCCCAAAGTCCGGAAAGGTTCACTGAGACAACAGCCTGGACGATTCTTGCTTACGAACAGAGAGTGAGACAAGAAGCGAATTTATGACGTCTAGGCTAAAACTGAGAAGTTGCACGAAAAAACTTTGTGTGAAGGAGAAGAGGTAAGCAGCAAATTTCTCAGTGATCACTCTCGAGCATACGCCATCATGCAAGCACCCTCATCTTCTGATGTGGTGCTGCTTGCCAACTTGAACGTCACATCCAAGCAAATCATTACGACGCTCTTTTTCAGAATGTATGTTCTCTAACATCATTTCCACTGTGCCTATGCTAACGAGAAGGAAATGTCTGTGATGGTATTAGTGTTTCAGAATCTGAAACGTGGTGTGCTGGTCCTAAGCAGCGTCCTTTTTACTTGGTCTGTCTTATTGAAAAGACTGGTGTGTGCTCTTTTCACGCGACCTAGAGGCCATGTCTGGAGGTCACATGGATCCACCAGTGAAGTGGACAGACGGTTTGGATGACATATTAGAGCGATCTGAAAAGCAAACCGGACGCTGTTAGGCCGGCACACTACGTTTTAGATTTTGAAAACGCCAATAATTCTGAACGTCTCGCGCAATTTCGCTAGGTTACAATGAAAAAAGTAGAATTCTCTGAGATATCAACAAAAATCAGTGTGAGACCCTACTGAAAATGATTAAGGTGAACCATTATCGAATGCAAACTGCATAAACACGTTTTTGTAGGCAAAATGTCGATGTGCCTGCAGCAGTAGCGTTACCATCAAGTGAGTTTTTTGCTCTCTCTCTCTCTCTCTCCTCTCTCTCTCTCTCCTCTCTCTTTCTCTCTCTTCCTCTCTCTCTCTCTCTCTCTCTCTCTCTCTTTCTCTCTCTCTCTATCTCTCTCTATCTTTCCTCTCTTTTCTTCTTAGTCGACGGAGACCGGTAAATCCGACAGACCCTCGAGAAAGAGAACCAGAACGTTTTGTGTACATCTAAATGCCAGAATCGAGCGTCCTCTTGTCTCAAGTGTAGCAGAATTGAGGCTCTCGATGAGCTAAATCAATGATCATGTTCAGTATTGTGTTCACAGTAGTGATCTGGCTAATTGAAAGACGGAACTGAAAGGCTCTCACTCACTATAGTCGGCCGAGAGCCGCAAGTCCGTCCGGCTCAGTTCAGACAGAAGAACGGCCGAGAAAAGACCAATTTTTGCATTGAGTAACACTGAGAATGAGACATGAAACGGCCTGGTAGCTTGCCTCATGCGAATTCTGTAGCTGTGAATGTGTACAAATTTATATTTGCAGGCAAGCTCAATGCGACATACCAGCGAAATGTCCGTCGCAAAAGCACCAAGAAGATGCTAAATAATTCTCGTCTCGGCACAACAGAAGTATGTTCGACATAGACCGCTGAGAGCCGTATGCTCAACTGAGTCCACTTGAGACAGCGCAACGGACGTTGCTCTTTCTCTCTCTTTTTCGCCAAGAGCAAGAGAAGGAAGTCAGACACTATTCGACTCATTAAACTGTCCCAAGTGGACTGTCTCCGAGCACACAACTCTCGGCCGATTGGGGCGAATCATGGAAAATGGAGCACTTTTGCTTATCAGTATCATCTGTGTCTGGACAAAAACGATTAGAATAAAAACTGGAGCAACTACTTTGAATTATGTGAATATTTTCATCGGGAAAACTGCGAAACTGCATCGTTATAGGATGATTCTTTTGTCTACATGGGAGCAAACGTGCATCTATCCCGAGACTGAGGCTGTCCGTGAAGGTTTTTTTTTATTTATTTATTTATTTTGTCGTGAATCGAGAAGATGAGCTGTATGTAGTAACGTGTACAATTGCAGTCCACTTGAGACAGATTACCAGGACAAATCGTTCCTCATTCCATTCTGCTTTTTCCTGTGGAAATCAGCCGTTGCGCTGTCTCAAGTGGACTGCATTTGAAGATCATTAGATTTTTCACTAGAAACAGAATTCTCAAACAGAAGAGAGAGAGAGAGAGAGAGAGATGAGAGAGAGAGAGAGAGAGCCCATATCAGAGCTGCTTTACAAGTCGCGCCTATCGACAAGATGTGCCAAGCTAGGCTCGCAAAAAGTTATTGGAGCGGATGAGTGAGTATGCATTCATAGGCAGCGAATACCGATAATCGGATCTGCGTTAATTTTCGAAATCCGCAAAAAAGCGAAAAAAACCGGCGTTTAATTGTGAAAAAGAAAAGAGATGAATTATATACAGATGCGACATCACTGCCGTTCCCGACTGCAAGCCACAGAAGCTCCTCCACGCCAAGCCGAAGAAACTGGTGATTGCTAAGGTGAGCATTCAAACAACAAAAATCGTTCCTGTTGGTAGACTTTGTCACAAAATCAACAAAAGCATAGATATGGTTAAGGGGGGTGCTATACAAAATGGACTATGTGAAATCCCTCTTTTCTTTAAAGGATCGGGCACCCCCTCACTCATGACAGGTGGAAGGAGCCAGCTGTTATGAACGCGCTCTATCCGACAACACAATGGAACATCTACAAAAAGTGAAAGAGGCTGTCACTAGGAGAGATTGAGAGAAAAACATTGTGGTGTTCGCTGGGATGAAATTTCGCATACGTCGCTTTTGAATGCAAAGACATAGTAGAAATTAAACCACCCTTTAAAGATTTTACCACCTGAGTCGTAGTAAATACGGGGTGCGTACAAACCATTTGTCTGCTAATTCTTACACAGCCATACACCACTCAATACACCATCTCGGGAAGAGAATGAGAGAGCGACGACCGAGAGAGGAGAGACCGTGCGCATAACTCATAGTCTGCGTCTCTATTTGCTCCATTTGATCAGGTCTGGCACTCTAGCACAAAAAATCAGTTATCACCAAGAGTGATAAAAATTCAATGAGAGATAGACCTCGAGCTGGTCATTGTCATTGCATGTGTGAAATTCCTCTCCCTTCCGAAAACGGTCGGGTTGCACAATCTTTAATTTCACTTGTTGATTGAGACGTACATATATATTCAATTGCAGTACAATTGAGTCTGCGAAACTGCCCGTTCATGTCGGACTCTCCCTCAATAAAAACTTAGCCGTAATATATGAAGATTCCAATAAAACTACAGGAGACGGAACTGCTTCGGGCCGTTCCCTCTCATCTTGCAATCACCGGTGGCCGTACTGATAATATCATAAGAAGATTCGGCAGCTGGTAAGTCACCTGGAAATATTAAAATTTCAACTACAAGTGAATATCACGACTAGGGTGGGCAAAATAGTTAGCGATAATATTCGCAGTCGTGGTGTGTTGATCGCTGAGATGGTGAGGGTTACTGTGAAGAACGACGATAGTTACACCACGATGTTCTATTTAACGGACACGGATACCCGCCAAAGCTACCATTTGAAATTTCACTTCACTTCGAAGCGATAATTACGGTAGTCAACATCGTGACACACTTGAACAAAACTCGTTATGTGGAGCGTTGGTCATGCGCGGACTCCAGAATCGTACGATGTTTGAGAAACGTACGATGAAAGCGATAATCGCTAACTATTTTGCCCGCCCTAATCACGACCATTTTCGAGTGTTTGTCCTGTGTGACAAGTTTCGACTTTTTATCGTACTCTTGGTAACAATGCTCTGTGGCAAGAAAGCTGGAAATATCTCTCGGATGATTAATTTTCTGCTGATTTGAGTGGTAGCGCTGAGAAGAGCGTACATAAGAGCGCGATATAAAAGTGTTTGCGCGCGTCCAAATCAGAGTGGCGAAAACCGATAACCGATAATTGGTTTGACCGATAATCGGCTCACTCATCTTGCTAGAAAAAACAGACTGAAGGTTTACACTTCATTTACGGTCACTGTAGCGGCCAGAGCAGGTTTTTGTTTGCCTTACTTTTGATTTTGAGCGCTTGTCGCATAATTTCCAGAACCGAAAACCGATTATCGGTATCGGTTTTCGCCACCCTAGTCCAATGATCTCAGCTGGTTTATGAAGGTTTCGAAACTCTGCTACAGGTGGTCGCGGAGATGAAGCGCGCGGCGACTCATCAGAAACCAACTTGTACGCATTGCACGTTGATGCCGCCATTCATCCGACGTTCCAGAGCCGCACGCGTACGTTCCCAAATATAGTATCTTGGAAAGGAAAAATTTAAAGTGAAATACCAGTGTTTCAAAATCTGGAACGTGGTGTGCCAGTCTAAACAGCGTCCGTTCATTTTCAGCACTTCACATGTTCATGCGACATCCTGACATGACCTCTAGGTCGTATGAGAAGAGTACATACTAGTCTGCCTTTTCAAAAAAGACAGACCGACAGTCGAACCGACTGAACAAGACGCTGCTTAGACCAGCACACTACGTTTGAGATTCTGAAACACTAATAGTCAGGAACCGAGAGAGAAAAGTAGAAAGAGTGCACATAAGCCAGGGTTCAGCAATCAGGCCTGCTGAGTGACATTAACGCAAGGCGGTTCTTTTCTGGGTCCGACTATTACGACTCCGACTTGGACGTATTCCTATTTTGGACAAATCATCATCTATTATGTTTGTCGCAAAAACCACGGCATTGTTTGTTTTGACAAAAGATTCATCAGCAGCACTATTGCAGCTGTCAACCCAAATTACAGCTGACTGATGAATCACACTTTTTTGCAGACTATCGAGCAGCTTTTCAAGGACATGGATAGTGCTGATGTGCACGCCGCTTCGACGGTCCTGGGAACGGACATTTGGATATGGTCGGAGCTCCACGGTTGCTCGCTATGGCAACGTTTTGTGCCTGGAGGTACATCATTTACATCAAGCCGCATATGCAAATTGCAGTCCACTTGAGACAGCACAACGGCCGATTCATGTCTCTCTCATTCCCTCTTGCTCTCAATGTGAGAATCGGCCGTTGAACACAGTCTCTAACGGATTGCAATTGGAAATACCGCTATTGAACAACTTTTTAAAATTTGAAAAACGCTTACTCGTTCCATAGTCGTTCCATAGAGAGTCGTAAGTGAATCCGGCTATACTTGAAACAGCGAAACGGCTGATTCACGGCGGTTTTGGCTTTTGAGTAACACAGACAGTGAGAACCTGGCAGCTTGTCTCAACTCTTTTGGACTTACATACTCCTTTCGGTTGACTGCGTGCAGCTGCCGGCGTGCTTTTCACTCTGTACACCATTCTAAATGCGGCCGTCGTTCCGCTGTCTCACGTGTACTGAGTTGGACTTGAGGCTTACAGACATCTTACACAACATTTACAATTAGCGCAAAAAATAGTCTTACATGATGTATGCCAAAATTGCAGACGCTGATGTTTCCGAGACCGGGCATGCCATCTATCTGTATTTCCGACAGATGGGTATCTCTGGGCACTACAAATTGTATCCAGTCTATCCAAGGTATTAGTGTTCGAGAATCCGAAGGCTGGGTGCGTCAGATACGCAGCGTCCTGTTCACTCGGTCTGTCTTCTCGAAAAGACAGACTAAGTGTACTCGTCTCGCACTTCCTAGAGTTAATGTCAGGAGGTCACATGAAAGCACATGTGAAGTGCCAGACGGCTTGAATGACAGGGGTCTGTCGTTTTCGGACGACAGACCGAGTAAACAGGACGCTGCATATCTGACACACAGCCTTTGGATTCTCAAACACTAACAATTCTTTTATGCACATCGAACCGTGATTTTCATTACAGCGCGAGGCTTACTGCCAAAAAATTTCATATCGTCAAAAATCGCCGAATTGAGTTAGGGCTGAGCTTTTTAGCGTTTACGCGCCGCTTTCAGAGAGAATGATATTTCTCTCGGTCTCTTTGCACTTGCTATTGAGCTTTTTGAAATTCGCCAACGATTCTGAATTTGAGTGATTTTTTTAGTCTATAAATTTTAGTCTATAAATAATTGTTAGGATTCGTCCGAAAAAAGGGGCGCCCCCAAGCCGGAGTCGGACAGACCGTGGGGGTTGGCTTTATGTCACAGAAGCCGGCCTTACCGGTGGACCCCGGCAGAGGAAATCTCTAGATACCGGTGAACTTTACCCTTTAGTCTATAAATTTGAATAATTTCCAGGCATGCCTCTCGGCGCTCGCCAGGGCCCCAATGATGACCCAAGCTGTAAGTTGTTGTTAGCGAATACAGTAGGCCGAGAGCCGTCGTTTTTCCGATTACAGTCCACTTGAGATGCACGCTACGGCCGTTCTTATTTTTTATGTCTAGCTCCTCCTTACTCTCAACATGGAAAAAGACTTTTTGTCACATGTCTCAAGTGGACTGTAATTAGATACACGGCTCTCGGCCGGCGGCATATAGTGAAGCTGAGCGAGTACACTTAAGACAAACGAACGGCCGGTTCACAGCTCATTTACGCACTGGAAAACATAGACGCGAAACGTCCCAGCAGAGCGGTTCTCGAATGTTCTTAGCAATGATACTTTTCGCAGTATGCAGTATGATTCCGTTTTTTTATTTCAGTACAGATTTCTGACGTGTCCAATTTTTTGCTCTGCAGATGCGTAATGCAGCTGTTGGCCAGCCCATCTACTGTCGCTCAAGAGTCTCCAGATGTTGGCGCTGGCGCTAGCGCGGCAGCGGCGGTTATGCGAGAACTGCTCGATGATGGCGACGATGATGGAGGAATCGAGCCAGCGAGACGCGCAGATTCATCCGAGGTGACTGCAGGAATTGCGGCTCATGGTCGATTTTATGAGTAGATGGGGGTTCGCAGCAAATATTCAAATTCACAAATGGCAATTGCAGGCTGTTGGAGGGCTGGACGAGCAGAGTTTCCCGTGCCGCTCGTCGATCAATGACCATGTAATGATGGCTGATTTCGTGTCGCCGAATTACGATCATCATTCGATCGATGACGATGGCCCACTGCCAGAAGCTAGCCCCAGGTTAGTTTTTTTTCAATCGAATATCGGCCGAACACGGCGAATAAATTATCATTTCAAGGCAAGATCGCGCTTCTGACGCGACCCAAGCAGAGGTTCCCATGGACGAAGAAGGGTCGGCACTCGGAACTGCGCAAAGTGCAGATGGATGCGATGTGAATTTGCATTTGAATTTGAATCGCTTTATCAATCCTGTATACAAAAGTATACGATGTGTGCTAGGGCGCAACAATCGGATGAGCGAGATGGCTGTGTCTGTTAGGATTAGAGACCGTAAAAACGCAATTTTTGCGCCACTGGGACATGAGTACAAACTCGCTTTCAAAAAACTGTGATTCACATCTCGCTTCGTCCTGGGGCTATGGGAATGCAGGGCAAAAAGTGATTCTTAGCAAAGCATAGCGGCAAACCCCCTCTCTAGACCGAGATGGGTCAACAGTGCCCCATTTGACCGACCATACTGCATTTTATTACTGAAGTCAAAATCATAGTTTCAGTCCAAACATAAACAGCGTAACTTCAAAATAGGCAAACTGATGTTTTTCCCCGAAGCAATGGTCGAATTTCAGTTCTACAATCTAATTGAGTTCCTCGTGGCAATTCAGAGTAGTCCATTGCTATTGGCTATAGAAAAACTGGTTTTTCTCGGCTTATAAATTACGCTGCCTATGTTTGGACTGAAACTATGATTTTGACTTAAGTAATACCATTGTTGTGCAGTACTGATTTGTGACTTTCTGACACATAAAACGGCTCTTTCCCTATCTCAAGTGTTTTTCCAGAATTTCGGCTAATGATTGATTCTATGAAAAGGTAGGAGCACGCAACACATATCCACAAGTATGTATCCATATTCACATTTGACATTTGCAGATGGATGGAGTGATGGGCAGAGACAGCTTCATGTGCCAATCGCCGATGATCGATGACCCATCGATGGCTGATCTCTTCTCGCCGATAACCGATCACTCATCGGCTGCTGAAGCTACTTCACCACCTGAAGCTGGCGCCAGGTTCGTGTTTTCCAATCTCGATATCGTAACTTTGACGCTTTTCTACATCTCATCGTTTCCATAGCAGCAAAATTGTTAGCTCCTCTCGATCAAAATGGAAGTATCGTACACGTTGATGTACATATTTCGTAAAGTAGTATGAGAGCGGTAGATAATCGAAGTTTGTTATATTCGACACTGCGATCGAGACCGATCGGTTTTCGGTTGGGAATAGTTCTGTTGAAAATCGTACTGAAATTCAATAGCTGTCCTCTAGTCGTGAGTAATACAAGTATCAACTAGTTACAGGAAGCGCATCGCCTCGTCGCCAAGCCCAGTAGGGCCTCAATCGCCCTCGCCAAGCCCAGCAGTCACTCGATCAGTGTCGCCGCAGTGTGTGCCATCAAGTTCAAGCCTTCATCATCAAGCCTCATCTCCCCCTCCGCAAGCAACTCAAGGCGGTACGTCAACTGCTTGCTCTCCTTCCAAAGTCCCCAAGTCGAGAATTTTTGTGCAGAACCTTGACAGCTAAGCCTACTAGTTTAGAAAATTCGGACAGTCTGGCACACCTCTGTCTGCTTCCTAGATAAATGGAGTGTCAGACTCTCGATCGACTAAACCATTCACAAGGGAAGTTTGCGACCACTTCCTAAAACTATGAACAGTGACCTATTCCACGTGAAAGAACGTGTGCTGTTTAGTATAAATCCACTCTCGAAAAGTGCTGAGTAGATCATTTTTGGGGGTTTTGAGCGTACCCCAAAATCCACTGCATTTTGGCTTGTCCCCCTGTGTTGAAGCTCTCAAAAAGAATCGAAATCTGCACTTTTTTGCTCTTTCGCAAAGAGGTCTCTTCTCTTCATAATCCAACATGGAAAAGTGGCGCAGTCGGTAAGAGGGTGGGTACAATAATCGTAGGTCCCGTGTTCGATTCCTGCCATTTTGAAAACTCTTTTGCAGTTTCGATTTGTGGACTGTCAGTTATGGTAACAAGATTCATGCATGACAGAATATTGGTACGAGCGCTTGTCGATGAGAAACAATGGAAGAAAAGTTTTTGACATGTGTCTGGGCAGTGCCGAAATGAGGGCTCTGTGGAGCGGGAATTCCGAAATGGTGTCCTGGTGAAAATTTGAGATGATGTTTCATACGCATTAGGGTCGGTGACTAGATCACATATGAACCACACCGCTGTCGAAAATGGATCATCAAGAAAAGAAATCATAGTGGGCAAAAAAGCGCAACTCCTAATGTGGTCACATCTCCAATACCTTCCACGGGCGTTCGTGAAAGACTTTCACAAAAACGGAGAACAAAGCCTCCAAATCGAAACTGCAAAAGAGTTTTCAAAATGACAGGAATCGAACACGGGACCTACAATTATTGCACCTACCCTCTTACCGACTGCGCCACTTTTCCATGTTGGAAGATGAAGGAAAGAGACCTCTTTGCGAAAGAGCAAAACAGTGCAGATTTCGATTCTTTCCGAGAGCTTCAACACAAGGGGACAAGCCAAAATGCCTTGCATTTTAGGGTGCGCTCAAAACCCCCAAAAATGATCTACTCAGCACTTTTCGAGAGTGGATTTATACTAAACAGCACACGCTCTTTCACGTGGGATAGGTCACTCTTCATAGTTTTAGGAAGTGGTCGCAAACTTCCCTTGTCAGAAGCACTCAAGTTGTCTCGCTTGCAAATCCACAAATTTGATTCATTTACTCTTATTTTCATTTATTTATTTTCATTCATTTATCACTGATTATCTCACCAGTGCAGCTTATGCTCGATTCAATGGCGCGTCGATTACCAATGGCAAAGTCACTCTTCAGCCGCCGACAAAGCGTGGTATGGTCAACCGAGAGCCGTATGTTTCTAATTGCAGTCCACTTGCGACAGCGCAACGGCCGATTCATGTCTCTGCTCTCAATGTGAAAAGCGGCCGTTGCGCTGTCTCAAGCGGACTGAAATCAGACATGCGGCTCCCTGCCGACTATATAAGTCAACTTGAAGATATTGCGAACCGACCCCTCCCAAACCTAAAAAATAAATCTTTCAACCCAAAAAAATTTAATTCACCTGACAGTGCGCCATGATAAGTAAAGCGATGAAAAAACAACTAATTGCAATGGAATTTCCGATGTTTCTGCTGTTTTTAACTGGCTCTGGCCACGAAATCTTTATCAGATTCAGATCTAGAGAGAACTTTTCAGGAAAAATGCTCGAGGTGGATGCTACTGATACGTGTTCGAATGAGGAAGTTGACGACTTTATCGTGTACGTATCACTGACCTTGTCTATTTTTCTATTTTTCTTGTCTATTTTTTTCGAAGGCACCATGTTACCTATGCAATTCTTTTTTTGAGAAGAAAGAAGAGATGAGAAAAAAAGTGATGCGTCGGAGGTTCCTTGGAAGATGATAGTTACGGTAGTGGTGTGAGAAAAGAAATCTAACTCACTACATCCTCCTTTTCGGTATTTTTCGGTACTTTTCGGATGTTTTCAGAGCGCGTCCATCGCCAAATGAGCCGACTACGGAGCTGCTACATTTGCTCTCTGACTCGGCTCTGTTCTCAAGAGCGATTCAAGTCTGCATAGAGCATACAGAGTGAGACTAGGGATTAGAATTTGGATACTTTGTCAAATGCTCAATCAAGTACTTGAAGATATTCGACTCCTTCCTCATTCATTTCAAGTGTTTCAGACCCGATAGAATGCTCAAATTTTTAAGAACTCGAAAAAATACTTGACAGAGCACTTGTATTCGAAACCCTGAGGGAAACGTCCAGCTAACTTCCTCCCAAGTGACAGAAAAATTGGTTGCGCACTACAGTAGAACGATAGCCGTCTGTCCAACTGCAGTCCACATGAGACGGCGCAACAGCACATTCTCACCTTGTGAGGGAGTGAAACATCAATCGGCCGTAGCGCTGTCGCAAATGGACTGCATATGGACATGCGGTTCTCCAGTGTCTATGAGCTTCATCAAATGTTTTGGTTAACGGTGTCTACAACTGTACCGAAACGGTCAGCAATCCGTAGTAATTGAAGTACATGCGTAAACTCCTACCGTATGTTATTCAAATTTTGATCTCTGAAGTTTTCTGAACTTTTGCAAATTTGGCTAACTATTTTGTCTCAGACAGCTTCAATGGGCGGAAATCGCTTGCGGAGCTCAAAATGACTACGAAGGTAAGTTGTCTTCTTCTTACCTTACCTTTCCGGTGAGCTCTTTCTCTATCCCTCACTCACTCTCTCTCTCTCTCTCTCTCTCTCTCTCTCTCCTCTCTCTCTCCTCTCTCTCTCTCTCTCCTCTCTCTCTCTCTGTGGTTCTCTCTCATCACATGCCTTACTCAAGGAAGTAAATTATTACAGGATACCAGCGTGCCAGAGCTAAGAATCTCTTGTCGTCGCTCCGCACGCTCGCTAGCGAGCTCCAGACTGCTTCCTCCGTTAGTACAATTATCTGATTTGTTCTCTGTATTCTGGTCTTTCAAGCCGAAGTGCCCCGTGGAAAAATCTCAAAATTTGGGGTCATTTCACCTTTTTGCACCCACAAGTTTGAGTGTCCTCATCCTCATTCTATTCAGATGACGAGGCTGCGCACGGGCTTCGATGCTACGCTGCTGAAGCTGTCGCTCACAAGCTGCCTACGATGCCGGTCAGCTACATGGACTTGAGCATTTCATTACTCGAGAATTCAAAGTATGGTACATACTTGAAGTCAATAGGAACAATTATGATATTGGAGTGAAAGCATAGCTGAATCTAGCTGCATAGTATCAAAACTTGCAAGTGAGTGTTCAATCAAGAAGGCGTGCATCTACCCATTCCATTATACGATAGCTAGGTAATCAGATGAGAGCAGTTTTTTCAACTGACACAATTAGTACAATTGATACATCACAACGGCCAACTCTGAGCAGCATCGTTGACGCAACGCGAGTGTAGTGTAGAATATAGCTTATTGATTTGTAACATCGATTTAGAGATGAACTTTCAGATTTCTATGCAGAAAGCTTTTTGTCAGGTTCTGCAAGACTTCGAGCAGGCGCTGAGCGTTTTCGCAGAAGCACGAGAGGAACTGGATAATCTGATAAAGGTGGGTCTTCTCTATTATCTTCATTCGTCATTAGGGAGAGTGGGTTCATCACTCTCCTGGATATATCCTGGATATATACATAGACAACTCGAAAGTCACGACCCGCTTCTTGAACAGCGACCGAGTAGGCAGTGACTGAACTCGCTCTGATCTGGAGCCAAAAGAGATCATTTTCATGTGATGTTTCGTCAGGAGCTCAATGGATGGTCGCAGCAAAGAATCGCAAAACGTCTCCACCTTCTCTCGTCAGCGCATGAAGAGTTTGAGGTATGCCTCTATTCCCACACTTTTCGTTTTCTGAAAAGTATCGCAACTTGTTCAGTCCAGCTAGCATAGGAGAAAAGGATCGATCAACTCATAATTTCGACTTTCAGGTTGAAAATGAGATACGCAATTGACAAGCTGGCGCTCTCCGTGAAAGTCGTCACGGCAGCGCTAAAAGATTGAGTAGAGTAGTGGCTTTCGCTTTCTGCCGCTGGCTACTCTCTCACTACTTCGCCTACTCCCTATCACATCTCCGATGTATGAATTTAGCTACATTACTCGCATCTGTAGATCAGTCTACTTTACACCATATCGCCGATGTATTAATTTAGCTACATTACTCCGCATCTGTAGATCAGTCTCCTCCACACCTAACTCCGATGTATGAATTTAGCTACATTACTCCGCATCTGTAGATCAGTCTCCTCCACACCATAACTCCGATGTATGAATTTAGCTACATTACTCCGCATCTGTAGATCAGTCTCCTCCACACCATATCTCCGATGTATGAATTCAGCTACCTTACTCCGCAGCTGTAGATCAGTCTCCTCCACACCATAACTCCGATGTATGAATTTAGCTACATTACTCCGCAATCTGTAGATCAGTCTCCTCCACACCATAACTCCGATGTATGAATTTAGCTACATTACTCCGCATCTGTAGATCAGTCTCCTCCACACCATAACTCCGATGTATGAATTTAGCTACATTACTCCGCATCTGTAGATCAGTCTCCTCCACACACAAACTCCGATGTATGAATTTAGCTACATTACTCCGCATCTGTAGATCAGTCTCCTTCACACCATATCTCCGATGTATTAATTTAGCTACATTACTCCGCATCTGTAGATCAGTCTCCTCCACACCATAACTCCGATGTATGAATTTAGCTACATTACTCCGCATCTGTAGATCAGTCTCCTTCACCACCATATCTCCGATGTATTAATTTAGCTACATTACTCCGCATCTGTAGATCAGTCTCCTTCACACATATCTCCGATGTATGAATTTAGCTACAGTACTCCGCATCTGTAGATCAGTCTCCTCCACACCATAACTCCGATGTATGAATTTAGCTACATTACTCCGCATCTGTAGATCAGTCTCCTCCACACCATAACTCCGATGTATGAATTTAGCTACATTACTCCGCATCTGTAGATCAGTCTCCTTCACACCATATCTCCGATCGTATGAATTTAGCTACACTTACTCCGCATCTGTAGATCAGTCTCCTCCACACCATAACTCCGATGTATGAATTTAGCTACATTACTTCGCATCTGTAGATCAGTCTCCTCCACGCCATATCTCCGATGTATGAATTTAGCTACATTACTCCGCATCTGTAGATCAGTCTCCTTCACACCATATCTCCGATGTATGAATTTAGCTACATTACTCCGCATCTGTAGATCAGTCTCCTCCACGCCCACGCATATCTCCGATGTATGAATTTAGCTACAGTACTCCGCATCTGTAGATCAGTCTCCTTCACACCATATCTCCGATGTATGAATTTAGCTACATTACTCCGCATCTGTAGATCAGTCTCCTCCACGCCATATCTCCGTTGTATGATTTAGCTACATTACTCCGCATCTGTAGATCAGTCTCCTTCACACCATATCTCCGATGTATGAATTTAGCTACATTACTCCGCATCTGTAGATCAGTCTCCTCCACGCCATATCTCCGATGTATGAATTCAGCTACATTACTCCGCATCTGTAGATCAGTCTCCTCCACACCATAACTCCGATGATGAATTTAGCTACATTACTCGCATCTGTAGATCAGTCTCCTCCACGCCATATCGCCGATGTATGAATTTAGCTACATTACTCCGCAGCTGTAGATCAGTCTCCTTCACACCATATCTCCGATGTATGAATTTAGCTACATTACTCCGCATCTGTAGATCAGTCTCCTC
The DNA here is from genome assembly GCA_963695495.1 of Hololepta plana. Classification (NCBI taxonomy): domain Eukaryota; kingdom Metazoa; phylum Arthropoda; class Insecta; order Coleoptera; family Histeridae; genus Hololepta; species Hololepta plana. The sequence continues at coordinate 20,789 of CAVOJK010000675.1, forward strand.
CACACCATAACTCGATGTATGAATTTAGCTACATTACTCGCCATCTGTAGATCAGTCTCCTCCACGCCATATCGCCGATTATGAATTTAGCTACAGTACTCCGCATCTGTAGATCAGTCTCCTTCACACCATATCTCCGATGCATTATTTAGCTACATTACTCCGCATCTGTAGATCAGTCTCCTCCACACCATATCTCCGATGTATGAATTTAGCTACATTACTCGCATCTGTAGATCAGTCTCCTCCAAGCCATATCTCCGATGTATGAATTTAGCTACATTACTCCGCATCTGAAGATCAGTCTCCTCCACGCCATATCGCCGATGTATGAATTTAGCTACATTACTCGCATCTGTAGATCAGTCTCCTCCACGCCATATCTCCGATGTATGAATTTAGCTACAGTACTCGCATCTGTAGATCAGTCTCCTTCACACCATATCTCCGATGTATGAATTTAGCTACATTACTCCGCATCTGAAGATCAGTCTCCTTCACACCATATCTCCGATGTATTAATTTAGCTACATTACTCCGCATCTGTAGATCAGTCTCCTCCACACCATATCTCCGATGTATGAATTTAGCTACATTACTCCGCATCTGTAGATCAGTCTCCTCCACGCCATATCTCCGATGTATGAATTTAGCTACATTACTCCGCATCTGAAGATCAGTCTCCTCACACCATATCTCCGATGTATGAATTTAGCTACATTACTCCGCATCTGTAGATCAGTCTCCTCCACACCATATCTCCGATGTATGAATTTAGCTACATTACTCCGCATCTGTAGATCAGTATCTCCACACCATATCTCCGATGTATGAATTTAGCTACATTACTCCGCATCTGTAGATCAGTATCCTCCACACCATAGTAGTCCCACTTTTTTGAGGGGATAGAGGAAGGGTGAGGGGGCGGAGCTTGTGAGGCCTGAGTATACTCGTTCTTTTTCTCTCCCGTCTCTCTCTATTCTATTCTACTACTATGAGCCCTCCCCTATTCTGGCGCCCTATTACTGCCTATTCCATCTACCGCCATGATCCGCTCCCGAAGAATGTTCTACGAGTCTTCTATTCGCCTGATCAAGAAGTCTACTCCTGTCCGTCGCTTGGGCAACGGATCAGTAAACGCCTAAACAAGCATGTCAATGGAGCAAAGTATTATTCAAGAAGCGCTGGCTGCTGGCATTGTGACTTTGACTGTATCCGATAATGTCTGACATAACATCATCATCGATTTTCGACAATAGCGCCGACTACGATCTTCACAGTCATACATCAGTCGTTCAACGTCAACTATGTCAACTCACACCGCTCGTCTAGAACATACTCTTGTAATGATCTTTGTACATTGCTTTCGGTCATGGTGAATGCATGATAACCGATAAATGTAATAAATATCTATCCATCAGACATATTTTCATTTTCTTCTCATTTCTTTATTCGGTTTTTTCATACACTTCCATCGCTCTCTTGGCACCTCCATTCGACCCTCTCTCTCTCTCTCTCTCTCCCTCTGTCTCTCTCTCCCTCTCTCTCTCTCTCTCTTTCTCTCTCTCTCTCTCTCTCCTCTCTCTCCCTCTCTCTCTCTCTCTTTCTCTCTCTCTCCCTCTCTCTCTCTCCCTCTCTCCTCTCTCTCTCTCCCTCCTCTCCTCTCCCTCTCTCTCTCCCTCTCTCTCTCTCCCTCTCTCTCTCTCTCTCTCTCTCTCTCTCTCTCTCTCTCTCTCTCTCTCTCTCTCTATCTCTCTCTCTCTATCTCTCTCTCTCTCTCTCTCTCTCTCTCCTCATCTCTCTCTCTCTCTATCCTTCTCTCTCCCCCCTCTCTCTATCTCTCTCTCTCTCCCAACTCTCCCTCTCTCTATCTCTCTCTCTCTCCACTCTCCCTCTCTCTATCTCTCTCTCTCTCTCTCTCTCTCTCTCTCTCTCTCTCTCTCCCACTCTCCCTCTCTCCCCTCTCTCAAACAGTCTCACAGTAGTGCTCGCCCAAGGCCCGTACAAACGCGAAAAACGGCTACGGTCATTTAGTTCGTCATGGTCGAAAACCCCATAATCCGCTTTCAGTTTCTGCCAACCTGTTACTTGGTTCGAGAAAACCCCGGAAAACTGCTCAAAAACAGGCAAAAAGTGCGTGTATTTTCCGTATTGGAGGCTGTCTCGGAAGAGGCAGCCTCCCCCAATAATGAGAGAGAGTGTGCGTTCGATGAGAGTCACACCCCCACTTTCACAGTTTTTCATGGTTTTCTCGAACCAGGTAACAGGTTGGCAGAAACTTGAACGGATTATGGGAGTTTCGACCATGGCGGAAAAATGGCCGTAGCCGTTTTCCGCGTTTGTACGGGTCATGGGCGAGCCCTACTGTCAGTTCAACAACAGAAGCCCTAGCACGGTCGGCATTCATCTTTCTCGGTCCCAGACAAACTCAATCCACCTACAGGACTCTGAAAAGATGTTCTCACTACAGTACCAACTGGTCCTACAAAACCAGTTTGTCTCTGGCACGGTCAGCAACTCTCTTTCTCAATCTCGTACACTCTGATCTCATCCACGGAAGCCCTAGCACGGTCGGAATATCTTAACGTTCGGCAACTCTCTTTCTCGGTCCAATACAAGCTCAATTCATCTACGGAAGCCCTAGCACGGTCGGCAACGTTCTATCAGTCCCATACAGACTCAATCACCTACAGAATATCTTAACGTCGGCAACTCTCTTTCTCGGTCCAATACAAGCTCAATTCTTCTACGGAAGCCCTAGCACGGTCGGCAACGTGTTATCAGTCCCATACAGACTCAATCACCTACAGAATCTCTAGGACGGTCGGCAACTCTCTTTCTCGGTCCAATACAAGCTCAATCATCTACGGAAGCCCTAGCACGGTCGGCAACGTTCTATCAGTCCATACAGACTCAATCCACCTACAGAATCTCTAGGACGGTCGGCAACTCTCTTTCTCGGTCCAATACAAGCTCAACCCATCTACGGAAGACCTAGCACGGTCGGCAACGTTCTATCAGTCCATACAGACTCAATCCACCTACAGAATCTCTAGGACGGTCGGCAACTCTCTTTCTCGGTCCAATACAAGCTCAATTCATCTACGGAAGCCCTAGGTGTTATCAGTCCCATACAGACTCAATCCACCTACTGAATCACTACGACGGTCGGCAACTCTCTTTCTCGGTCCAATACAAGCTCAACCCATCTACGGAAGACCTAGCACGGTCGGCAACGTTCTATCAGTCCCATACAGACTCAATCCACCTACAGAATCTCTAGGACGGTCGGCAACTCTCTTTCTCGGTCCAATACAAGCTCAATTCATCTACAGAAGCCCTAGCACGGTCGGCAACGTTCCATCAGTCCCATACAGACTCAATCCACCCACAGAATCTCTAGGACGGTCGGCAACTCTCTTCTCGGTCCAATACAAGCTCAATTCATCTACGGAAGCTCTAGCACGGTCGGCAACGTTCTATCAGTCCCATACAGACTCAATCCACCTACAGAATATCTTAACGTTCGGCAACTCTCTTTCTCGGTCCAATACAAGCTCAATTCATCTACGGAAGCCCTAGCACGGTCGGCAACGTTCTATCAGTCCCATACAGACTCAATCCACCTACAGAATATCTTAGCGATCAGCAACTCTCTTTCTCGGTCCAATACAAGCTCAATTCTTCTACGGAAGCCCTAGCACGGTCGGTAACGTGCTATCAGTCCCATACAGACTCAATCACCTACAGAATATCTTAACGTTCGGCAACTCTCTTTCTCGGTCCAATACAAGCTCAATTCATCTACGGAAGCCCTAGCACGGTCGGCAACGTTCTATCAGTCCCATACAGACTCAATCCACCTACAGAATATATTAGCGATCAGCAACTCTCTTTTTCGGTCCAATGCAAGCTCAATTCTTCTACGGAAGCCCTAGCACGGTCGGCAACGTGCTATCAGTCCCATACAGACTCAATCCACCTACAGAATATCTTAACGTTCGGCAACTCTCTTTCTCGGTCCAATACAAGCTCAATTCATCTACGGAAGCCCTAGCACGGTCGGCAACGTTCTATCAGTCCCATACAGACTCAATCCACCTACAGAATATTCTAGCGATCAGCAACTCTCTTTCTCGGTCCAATACAAGCTCAATTCATCTACGGAAGCCCTAGCACGGTCGGCAACGTTCTATCAGTCCCATACAGTCTCAATCCACCTACAGAATATTCTAGCGATCAGCAACTCTCTTTCTCTGTCCAATACAAGCTCAATTCATCTACGGAAGCCCTAGCACGGTCGCAACGTTCTATCAGTCCCATACATAGGGACCGCCATGGCTAAACGAAAGATGCAATATTGTTGAGTGGAATCATAACCAAAATATCAAACTGAGCGTCAAAAGTTGTTTGTGCACAATAATTTTCAAAACTGATAAATGTGAAGCTCAGAAAATAATTAAAAATGAAATTTATCATTGGAAAAGCAGACCGTGGGACAGAAACACCACCCCCAACACCACAATTCCAACCCTGACTGATCGACGGCTTCCTACCACGGTTTCCGCTTTTTAGGAGGCTAACACGCCATCACAGCGGGTTAGCCCTTTGTTGAAGTGCTCTTGGGGGCGTGGCCTCACAAAAGTATACAATTTTTTGCTGTTTCTCAATATTTTTGGCTGATTTTTTGCACAGATATAGCCATGGCCGATGCGCATAGCGTGATTTATTTTGCTAAGCCGAAATTCAAAAACTCGTCGAGTTATACCCTGTTTTCCATTTTCCCTTGTTAAACACAAAAGTGTACAATTTTCGGCCAGTTCTGAATATTTCTGCTTCATTTTTCGCACACGTGTTGGTCTCGTCACTGCGCATAGCGTGATTATTTTTTCTAAGCTCAAATCTCAATAGGTGCTAAGTTATGGGTCTTTGAAAAATTTGGCAAAGTGCCAAGACTCCGCCCCCAAGGCGCCTCTAACCCGCTGTGGCCATGTCAATGGCATGCCAGTGTACAGAAAATTTCTTGAAAAATTTGCAATTGTTGTGTTATCACCGTAGTTTGAGAGGTTTTCTGATCGCAAAGTAAAAGTCTCCCGATTACGGTCACACCAAGAATTGCTCCTCCGACAGCGATGGCGGTCCCTACCCATACAGACTCAATCCACCTACAGAATCTCTAGCACGGTCGGCAAGTCTCCCTCTCTAAACTCTACCACAGTGGGACTTCATCTTTCTCGATCCCTGACCAACTCTATCCACCTACAGTACTCAAAAAACATGCTTTCACTACATTACACATCTGGTCCTACAAAACCACTCTGAACACACGGATTTCTTTGCAGATTCAACGACAAATTGAGTTAATCACTTATTAATAAAATATTGTCGACTCTCCCGACAGATCGGAACTGACGGGACTTTGCAGAACTACCAAAATGAGAGAGAGAGAGAGAGAGAGAGAGAGAGGATGAGAGAGAGAGAGAGAGAGAGAGAGAGAAAGAGAGAGAGAGAGAGAGAGAGAGAGAGAGAGAGAGAGAGAAGAGAGAGAGAGAGAGAGAGAGAGAGAGAGAGAGAGAGAGAGAGAGAGAGAGAGAGAGAGAGAGAGAGAGAGAGAGAGAGAGAGAGAGAGAGAGAGAGAGAGAAGCGACGACGAATGGCCTACCCATCTTCCCAACCCCCCCCCCTTCAATTGCTTTATTCCACATCAAATTGCTCTCGAGCACACTACTCTTTCCCGTTCCCTACCCCCCCCCCCGAAAAATTTATCAAAGCCGGAAAATACATGGTAAACAGAAAATTGCGTGAAATGAACGAAGAATGTGCTGCTTCTGCTCGAATTCGCCAGCCACGGACGCATCTGAATGACGAGATTCAAAATTTTGGAGAGAAGAATAGGGCATAGCTCACGCGCACAGTGTCAAAAATAATTTACAGTCATTCGGGTAAAGGGGAAGCCTGAACTGTGAAGTTACGGTAAGACTGTTTCGGAACACTGAGGGCCGTTTGGGAAAAAGCGGGCATAGCTTGTGCGCGCCGTGCAAAGTTTCAGTAAGGCTTTCGGGAAAGGGGGGGGGCATTGATGGGAACTTGTGAATAGTATAGAAAAAATCGGGCATTGCTCACGCGCACCGTGAGAATGTTACGGTAATACTGTCCCGGAAAAAGGGAGAGAGTGAGTCACTGGGAAAAAATCCGAACGGTATAGAAAAGACCCGACCTTCTTCTGATGCAGCGGCGATGCGCTCGATTCATCTAGCTCCTGTGATCGGGACTCTCTATAAACACTTTAGATGGCATAGAGACCTACTGATGAGAAAAGAAATTATATACGAATGCCTTTAAAATTGTTCAAGTTTGCTTTTTTCAGCCCAACATGAGTCATACACCCGTGGGGATCGATAAGGATACACCAAAACTACAAAACTCTCCGGAAGGCCGGGCATAGCTGACGCACACCGTTTCTGGTTGTAGTAAGTTTTTTTCTGGAGAACAGATAGATAAAAAATTCAAAGTATTCTGAAGTTGATTTAAAAATCGGGCATGATCCGTTGGCAAACATGGTTTTTCACCTGTTCTGCCGGGCCTCCGAACGAGCTCGGATGATCGGGCTCTAGTCTGGAATTTGTTCACTCATTCAATGTGCAGAAAAAGAAAAACGGCTCACTTGCGAGGAGAGTTTGGAGATAGAGATGGAATGGGTTTGGGTTACGGTAGTCGGGTAAAACTAGCTCAAATGAGAGCGGGACGAGCTCTTCGGCTCTACCCGACTCTCTGTCATATCCGTGATGACACCTTCTTTATTCATTAAACAATCTTTCCAGAAGTGGAGGGGTGAGAGGGGGGAGGAGGGGGTAGGGAGAAGGAAACTTGAGAAAACTCTCCGGACCTCCTGAATATCTCATCAGCGCTGCATCCACAGCCATTTTATGGCCCATCTGGGCGCAAGCAGTGGGCGCCGGCTACTCGAGGAGGAGCGGCGAACGAGACCTAAGCAACTGAGATCAGAAAATGATGAACACTGAAATATGTTCGACTCATCATTAGTGATACTATTGAGAAGGTCTGGGACGTCGTACACCATGAGCTCTTGCGGAAACTTTCGGATAACCATATCAGTAGTCAGGAAAACTATTGCTTCCTCATTTTACAGTTGAATTCCTAGTTCTTTTTATCAGAATCTACTGGCAATATGTAGTTTAGTCATCCAGTTCTCACTAGGGAAGTCCTTAACTTTACGATGAATCCGTGAAACGAGACCTAGACCATTGGATAGAGCGTACTCGATTACCTATCGGGCGATCCTCAAAAGTGCTCACCTGATCATTTTTTGGGGTAAAAAGGTGATTGAAAAGTGAGCCCGCCTACGCTTCTCTAACCCTGTTTTTGATAATTTTTCCGTAGTGATAGGAATCGAAATTCGGTTTTTTCTCATTGGGGAGAGTGGGGCCGATCATTGCTTTTGCCCATTGCATCATTGGCAAAACAGAAAAGAGCACTTGCCCGGAGCGCCAGAGGTTAGAAGTTCCCCACAATCCCGTCAACCACGATTTATTCTCTCTCCAAAACTGGTTGAGTTCACAACTGGTGAGTAGAAGGAATAGGTAAAACTTTCAAACGCTGTTTTATCTCGAAAAATGATCAGGTGAGCACTTTTTGAGGGTCGCCCGATAGGTAATCGACTACGCTCTATCCAATGGTGTAGGTCTCGTTTCACAGATTCATCGTAAGGTTGAGGACTCCCCTGGTCAGTGGCGCTTCCATCTTACCTCGTGTATCCAAAGGTTTTATTGTAGAGAAACGAATAAGATAAAATTTACAGATGAAAAAACACCTAAAAATTTACACTACTCACCTTTCAGACGAGCTTCTCTTCTCCACCAGGAGCAGCCTCCTCTATCTTGCTCTCTGGCAACAGATCCCTGGCGCCAAGCGCGGACGCCAGCTTCTTCTATCTCCGATTGAGCGGGAGATGTCGATAATGCAGCTCCTGAAATCAAAACATCTTCAATTTTCTTGTAGTCCGTTTACCAATAAAATTGAGGGATAATTCGTTCTTTGAAAAAAACACACAACGTTCAGTGAGTTTTTGAAATTTGGAAGTTGTAAAACCGTGCGAAGCGAGATCATACGATAGAAAGTGAAAAAAGAGTTTTACCAGTGACTCGCCGCACCTTCTGCAGTAGCGTCGTGGCGCCAGACGCGAGCGCCAGCTTCTTCCATTTCCGGAGGAGCGGGAGTCGTCGAAGATGTAGCGCCTGTAATAAAAACATCATGAATTTCTTCATATTCCATTTACCAATCAAATTGTGAGAAAATTCATTCTTGAGAACGGCAATGACACGCGCAGTGGGGGACTGTCTTTTTTCTCGGGAAAAAACCCCAAGTGAGTGAGTTTTGGGAAATTGAAACACTTGTAAAATCGAGAATAGCTTTCGTGCAACTTGAAAAAGCACACAACATTTCAAAATGTTTTTGGGGAAAACCTGACAAAAATCGAACATAGCTGACGCGCACTGCTGAGAAAAAATCCGAAATATGAACGGTTTCCAGATATTTTCGAGATTTACTATGACTCGACTGATTTCCACTGACCTTTAGTAGTATCAGCCAATGGTCGCACATACTTATTCTGGAGCAGCAGGCGTCCCGGGCGCCAGACGCAAGCGCCGGGAATCTCCTACCGCCAGAGCAGCGACAGCGACAGCGTAATTGCGCCTGAATTCAGGATGTCGTGAATACTCGTTCGACAGTTTACAGTCTAATCGGGACAAGTTCGCTGAGGAAAAACAGTTAAAGAAAGCCCGTCTGTTCTGAAATACTCAACAAGACTGAAACCTTTGATGAAGAGCCCTTGGAAAAGTTCCCACGTGAACATTCTTTTCGAATTTTTGAAAAAAATTACTAGAGCATGCTAGAGTTAAGAAAAAATCGGGCGTGACCGGTGGACAAAAATGGTATTTCACCTGCTCCGCCGGACCACCGATCGAGCCCGGGATGACTGAGCATTAGTCTGGAATTCTGTCGCTCATTGAATAGACAGAAAATCAGAGTTGCTTACTTGCGAGGAGAGTCTGGAGAGAGATAGGGAGGAATGCGGGGTACGGTAGTCGGGTAAAATTAGCTCAAATGAGTGCGGGATGAACACTTCGGCTCTTCCCGACTCTGTGTCATCTTTATGATGACATATTCTTTATTCATTCAACAACTGGCGGCGATAGAGGGAGGGGGAGGGGGTAGGGAGATGGATACTTGAGAAAGCTCTCCGGACCTCCTCGATATCTCATCAGCGCTGTAGCTACAGCCATTCAACTGCCCATCTGGGCGCCTACTTCTCGTTGAGGAGCGACGAACGAGACCTCAGCAACTGAAATCAGGAAATGATAAACACTGAAAACTGTTGGATTCATCATCAGAGACACCCCTGAGAAGGTCTGGAACAGCGTACAACATGAGATTCCACTAAAAATCTCGGAAAACCATTTGAATAGGATAGAATTCTATCTTTTCTCCGTTTTACACATCTAAATTCAAGGTTTTCTCGTCTAAATTACCAGTATTTTATCATTTCGATTTTTCGGTTATTGGTACTTCCTCTACCGTAGCTAGCATTTTGAAGAGTTAACGGTAGAAAAGAGCGTGATGACTCCACACCACTCACCATTCACACGAGTTTCTCTCCTCCACCAGGAGCAGCGCCTTCTATCCTGCTCTCTGGAGCAGCACTCTGGCGCCAGACACGAGCGCCAGCTTCTTCCATCTCCGAAGGAGCGGAAGTCGTCGGAGATGCAGCGCCTAGAACAAAAACATCATGCATTCCCTTGTATTTAGTTCGCCAAGAAAATTAGGCAGAAATCATTCTTGAGAAAGGCAGCGCAGTGCGAGAATGTTTTTTACTCGGGAAAACCCCCACATACGTTGAGTGAGTTGTGACAAACTGGAACGCTTGTAAAAATCGGACATAGCTTACGCGCACTGCCGAAATATTATCCGGAATATGAATGGTTTCGAGAGAGATACTTTCGAGATTCGCTATGATTCTACTAACTTCCACTGACAATTAGTAGTATCAGCCAATGATAGCATACTTCTTCTGCAGCAGCAGGCGTCTCGGGCGCCAGACGCAGGCGCCGGAATCTTCTATCGCCCGAGCAGCGACGGCGACAGGGATGTAGCGCCTGGATTCAGAATATCACGAATAGTATTCACTGAATACTCGTTCAACAGTGGGAGACCTTGAAACTCTGAAGCCTAAGTTTGTTTACCTGACCACATGGGTTGGTGAGCACCTGTTTTTGAGTCCCATACTGGCTCAGTCCATGTACAGAACATTATAGCATGGTCATCTATCCTCTCTCGGTTCCATTCAAGCCTCATGAACAGTTCATTTCCGGCGGCTTCTCTCACATTGAGTAACTCTCTCCTAGTGAAAGTCGTGACACAACGCCTGTCTCAGCTACAGAGAGCGTACGCGCCGCGACAACACGCGTCGCGTCTTTCCTTCTCTCTTCTCTAGAGCGCCCTATATCTGCGTCTCTGTTTCTTCGGCGAAGTGACCACAGTATCTCTCTCTCTCTCGCTCTCTCTCTCTCTCTCTCTCTCTCTCTCTCTCTCTCTCTCGCTCTCTCTCTCTCTCTCTCTCTCTCTCTTTCCTTTTCTCTTGATCAAACACTGCTTCAGCTCCTCAAGATGGAAGAATCGCCGATTTTTAATGAGTTTTCAAAGATGCACTACCATCCGCTTGACTTCCCCTCACCTTTATCACTATCATATCATCGCTATCATCTACGATCTCTCTTGCCCTGGCGCCTGCGTCTTGGCGCCGAGCCCGAGCGCCAGCTTCTCTGGCGCCTGGAATATGGATAACGTGAATTCTGATTTACTAATTTCTACCCTGACCGAGACCATGAACAAAGCTTGAGAATCATGTTTTTGGGAGAATGGTACGAATGAGAAGCCCTTGAGGACATTTCAACAGCATCAGTTCATCTTTAGAGCCTCCCAGAACGACCAGCAACTATCTCCCAGTCCCAGACAGCTTCAGTCCTTTTTCAGAACATACTCTAATAACCAGAACATTTCCATCTATACCAAACAGCGTCAGTCCTTCTTCCGAACTTTCTCCCACTGTGAGCAACTCTCTCTCTCAGTCCCATGGAGCCTCAATCCTCCCTTAGAACCTCATAGAACGACCAACAACTCTCTCCTGGTCCCATACAACTTCAGGTTTTTCCCGGAAACTTCCTAGAACAATCCTCAACTCTCTCCCGGTCCATCAATGGTCAGTGTTTAACTACAATACCTCATAGTACGTCCCGCTTTCGTCTCTGGGGGCCATAAATCTCCACAGTCAGCTTGAGAATCGAATACCTTCACATCAGCATAATATCAGCTCCCGTCGTCGCAGTCTACGTCAGCCCAGCGCCTCACTTTTCGCTTGCGAAGCAGCCAATCTGCTCATATTTTCGATGCAGCGCCTGGAATCATGACTCTAAGAATACCAAAGTTTCGAAAGAAACTCCTTGAGGTTTATTGCTGAGAACGGGAATGTCTACCGAACGAACTTTTTTGAAAAAAAAACAACCAAGTCCTTTCATGACTCATTCTTTGTGCTTCCCATCACGGAAATAATGAAATGGGAGTTTTCGAAAGATTCAGAAAAAATTAGGGATAGCCGACGTGTACCGTAAAGACGCTCGGAGGATTTAGGAGGCGAGGAGAAGGGAAAAACTCAAGTACATTGGCGAAACTCATTTCTTGGAAATGGAATAACCAAAACGCTTGGAAAAACATCGCAGCAAGAAGAAAACAAATGTTCCCCTTATCTTTCTCCAACTATGAAGATTTTCAATGATCAGCTAGCCTCAACTCCCACTCACCTCTATCAATATCGGCCTATAACCACTAGATGCCCCGAGCGACGTCCGCGCTCTGGCGCTGGCGCCGGCTTCTTCTTCTCCTCCTGAAGCAGCAGGAGCGAGCGGAGATTCTGTAATGAGGATAACGTGAAGACCATCAATTTCCACTCTGATCGACGATTCGAGAATCCCTCTTTCAAAAAACCAGATAAATTGAGGAACCCTGGCGAACGTTTCCACATTTTAATAGCTTCCAGATGTCAAGTATGCTAGAGCAAATAAAAAATTGGGCATGACTGGTGGACAAAAGAGACAATTCACCTGCACCGCCGGGACGTAGATCGAGCTCCCGTTGATAGCTCATCGGCCTGAGATTCGCTAGCTGATTCAAATGACAGAAAAACAACATGGCTTACTTGCGAGGAGTGTCGGGAGAGAGAAAAAATGGGCTTGGGGTTACGGTAGATGGGTAAAACTTGTCAAATGGAGAGTGGAACAAGCACTTTCGCTTTTCCGAACTCTCAGTCATCTTTATGATGACACTACTTTCATTCATTTGAAAAACAACAAGAAAGAAATATGACGAGGGATGGAGGGGGACTCGCAGAGTGAGAAAATATGGGATGGGCTCTCCGGACCTCCTCGGCTCCTTCTTCTCATCAGCTACTAATTCGCGGCGCGTCTCTTGCTCTCTGTGTGCAAAAGAACCACGTCGAATCTGAGAAAACGGTTAAATTAGCAGTTTGTGAGAATTTGTGGAAAAATATGATTGAACGGTTCAACCGAGGTTGTCGAATTACTCATTCTTCAAGAAGAAATCCATTCGTTTCTATTTCTCTCCAATTAATTCGATTTTCCGAAACCCCTATCGAACTCGGTCTCATCAAAGTCTACCGAGATTCACTTGTCTTTTGAGTTCCCCACGAAAGGCAACCAAGCCGTTTTGCGTCTCATTGTATTTTGTAGCTTTTTGTCTTGGTTTTCCATTGCAGAAATCGGTGGATTTCATGTCTCAGGTAAACCAAACCAGGACACGTCTCTCGCTTGAGTCCATAACTGACCAATTATCCGGCTCACATCGACGCAAAACGCTGGCTCCACTTTTGGTAGAGGAAAGATGAGCGACTGGAATGTGCATGTTCAATTCTACTAATCTTTCGAGATGCTTCTGGAAAAATCAAGCATAGCTTACGCGTTTAGATTGGTGAGTAACTCTTTTTCAGTCCCATGATGTCGCAGTCCATGTACATAAAATTATAGCATGGTCGTCTCTTCTCTAGAGCGCCCTATATCTGCGTCTCTGTTCCTTTGGCGAAATGACTACAGTACCTATCGCCTTCCCTCTCTCTCCCTTTCTCCCTCTCTTGGTCAAATACGGCTTCAGATCCTCAAGAGAGAAGAACCATGTGCTTTCTCTTCAGTGAGTTTCCAAAACAAAATTCAAAGATCCACTTTCGTTCGCTTAACTTTCCCTCACCTTTATCATTATCGGTATATCTTCACTGATATCTACGAGCAATCTCCTTTTCCTGGCGCCAAACTTCACAACTAACCAATTCTCAAGCTCCCATCGACAGAAAAAGCTGGCGACACGTCTTGCAGTGGTGGTGGTAGAAAACTGAGACTGGAATGTGAATTTTGAACTTTATGAATGGTGAGCAACTCTCTCTCTCTCTCTCTCTCTCTCTCTCTCTCTCTCTCTCTTTTCTCTCTCTCTCTCTCTCTCTCGCTCTCTCGCTCTCTCTCTCTACCTCTCTCTCTCTCCCGGTCCCCTACAACCTCAGCCCCAATTCAGAAGCTTCTCTCACAGTGAGCAACTCTCTCTCGGTCCCCTAAAACCTCAGTCCTTCTTTAGAACCTTCTTTCACAGTGAGCAACTCTCTCTCTCGGTCTCATACAGCCTCAGTCCTGCTTCAGAACCTTCTCTCGAGAATAGCAACCCTCTCCCGATCCCATACATCATCAGTTCACCTACAGAACCTTCTCACGCGTAAGTCGTAAGTCTTTTTCAGAGCAGGCTCAATATTCAAGATGGAATACCTTCATATCAGCTCCACGTCGCAATCAGCGTCCGCCCAGTCTTCTTTTCTCCCGAAGCGACGCCCACCTTCGCCTTCTCCTGATGCAGCAAAGGCGCTCTATCCAATCAGCGCCTGGAATCAAAATCCTATCAACACTAAAGAAAGGTTAAAAAAAACTTATCGAGAACCTATCGATGAGAACAGAAATGTCTAGCGAAAAAGTCTTTTTTGAAGCAACCGAGTGGTTTCATGTCTCATACTCTTTGCTTTCCATTGCAAAAAATGAAGAGGGAGTTCTGGAAGCACAAGAAAAAATGAGAGCACAGCTGACGCGCACAAGGATTTCTTTCATAGGAATAAATTTATCCAAAGTATTCAGAAAACATCTCAGCAGGAGAGAAAACAAATGCTACTCTTCCCTTTCTCAAAAGAGCAAGATTTTCAATGATCAGCTGGCTTTTATTCCCACGTACCCTTCTCGATATCCGCCAATTTCCGCTGGCAGTCGAGCATTTTGGAACCTGGCGCCGGGCGCGGGCGCCAGCAGCTTCTCGTGGAGCAGCGACGGCGACTGAATATTTGATGCCTGAAATGAAGATAGCGTGAATACTGCGCTGTTCATTTCTAGTCCAATCAACACCAGCTAACAGTTCAAGAATCCCTCTTCCTAGAAATCAGTTGAATTGAAGTGCCTGAGAATGTTTCCACATTGTGACAGCATCCAGTTTCCGCATTCCAATTGCTTTCAGTTGTCAAAGTATGCTATAGCTCAGAAAAAATTGGGCATGACGGGTGGACGAAAATGGTAATTCACCTGCACCGCCGGGACGTCGATCGAATCCAAGAAGATCGAGGATTGGCCTGATATTCACTGTCTCATTTAATTGGTATGAAAACAACATGGCTTACTTGCGAGGAGTGTCGGGAGAGGGATGAAATGGGCTTGGGTTACGGTAGACGGGTGAAAACACCTAATTGAGAGTGGAGAAAGCGTTTTCGCTTTTCACGGCCTTTTGAAGCGCCGACCTAACCTTCCTCGTTGGCATCATTCCAATTTTCACTGGCATCAAGCCAATTTTCACTATGTGACCCTAGAATGGGTCGCTTGGCTCGATGCCAAAATATTTGGGCAACTTCTCAAAATGGAAAACTTCAATGAACAGCGTGAACATGTGACCAGAATACACAAAAGTGCGTTAACGATGAGCATTTTTCCGCGTGGGATCCATTTGACCATCTTCGCCCGCGTTTGAACACAGCGAGGCACTCCTCTGCCCCCGAAGTCGGCAGGTTTACACTGTTTCAAAAGGCCGTGGCTTTTCCGAACTCTCAGTCATCTTTATGATGACTTGTCATTCATCCATTCGGCAAACAAGAAGAAATAAATATGATGGAGGGCTGGGGGACGGGGGGAGAGAGAAAATATTATACGGGCTCTCCGGACCTCCTCGGTTTCTCCTTGTTATCCGCTCTTAATTCGTGGCTCTCCTCTTTGTCGCGGTGTAGACGAGAGCAACATTGAATCTGAGAAAGATCGGTTACACCTCGTGAAATGCAGTGAGTTTGTTCGACTTCATAATCACATGTTGAGAAATACGCATGATCTAACGGAGTGCTCAAATGGATCATTCACCCAGGAGATAATCAATCTTTCTCCCTTTGTCCCCAGCATTCCCGCTTCTCAAAAAACCTTTATAATATTCGGACTGATCAAAGTGAATCGAAAAACACTTATCTTACAATTAAAATTTTCTATTTCACGAAAGTAAATCAAGCTGTTTCGCGTTTCAATCATTTTTTCGTGAATTTTTGCTTCCCACCGCGAAAATCAGTCGTTTGACTGTCTCAAGTGTCAGTCCAGCATACAATCTTTTTTTTCCTTAACAACTGACCTAGTCTAAGGCTCATCTCAGCGCCAAACGCTGGCGCCCGCCTCTCTTGCTAGAGAAGCGGAGGCGGTGAGGAGTTCAGCGCCTGGAACCAGAACTTGATTGGATCTTTATGAACTAGTGACCATTGTGACACTTTTGAGAAACTTTGGCAAAGAATACGCACAATCAAATGTGTCATTGGATGACAAATTAGAAAAAAGGTGAAAAATATAGAAATGGGAGTAAAAATCCCACCATTATCAGCGCAACGCCAAGTTGCGCAAAATACATCCTCTGCGTCTCTTGTAGAGGATACGGTAGGCGTTGTAGACCTCGTGAGGGTTGGAACCTGGAAAATTAAATTTGAGAGTGTGGAGCACATTTACTCTACAACATCGATTCTGGGTTGAATTCTGTTAACAATCCGTTTCGTGTCTCACTTTCCTTCTTCTCTCTAACGCTCGAACCGCCTGTTATTTAGTCTCAAATGGACTCAATAAAAGATGCAGTCCTCGGTCGTCTACACCACTCACTCATCCATCCTCCAGCTCCTGCTGAGCGGAGACTCGAGTCCGCTACAGTCTCCTCAACAGCGGCGCTTTGCTCCAGAGGATACGGTAGACACTGCAGCTTTGATGAAGGCGACAATTTCAGCTAGAACCTGAAAATCACCAGATCATGGAAATTTTGAGAACGAGATCTGACAAGGAACCCGTTTTCACTCACCGTGGCATTCCGGTACGTGTTATACCTTTTCTGAAAGCTCTCATCCAGCTGATCATTATTTGCTAATAAAATTCTGCGGAATGAGTCCTGGAGTGAAGAAATTGAGGAAAGAGTTCAAATCAAGAGGCAGGGAGGGGCGTTGGATCAATTCCACCCCAGAGCACTGTTCTTTTGCAGTTATGCTGGACTCTTGGGAGTGCATTATAAAGCTTCTAGAGCACATTTAGACTACTCTCATTTCTTTAGTACGAGTT
>CAVOJK010000677.1:0-15045 GCA_963695495.1 Hololepta plana
GACCGCTTGAAGCACCCACTGGAAACACAACCTATTTTTCCAATTTTCACTAATGTTATAGAACAAACTTTTGCGATTCCAGAGCCGGTTGGTGGACCTTATCAGCTACAGTATGAACAGAGTTACGGCAGAAGCGAAACTTCGCACGATGGCGCCACAACGAGAGGGAGTTGAAAACTCCACCAACCGGCATTCGATAGAGAAAAATTTTCTCTCCAAGTTTTCTCTCCAACAAATCATTCTATCAGTTTTCCATCGTGTGCTTCCACTTCAGAGTTTGAATTTGTGCAACGTGCAAAACGTATAGAGATGTTGAGCCGGCTGCCTCGTATCTGACTTGGTGACTGTCGCCACACTCTAGACGGAGAAAAGCGGTCCCACTTATTCGCTGTTTGTGTTTGCGGAAACGTCACGGAAACAGACCATGTGAGCTTCAAACTTGACGAAAAACGTTGTTTCAAAATGTTTCGAGAATCGCAAAGTTTGCTGAAGGTTCTGAGATATGTTCCCAGTTCGCAAGTTGAAATCGGTCAGAGACCTTGTGGGCCCTATATAAAGCAAAGAGAGTCAGAGACGGACTGTACTATCTTGTCCTGATTGAGATCTGTCGGACGTACACAGCGGGTTGGCCCTGTGTTGGAGGGGTCTTGGTGGCGTAGCCTCACAAAAGTATACAATTATAAGCTCAACGCTCAAAATGTGCCAACTTATGGCTCGTTGAGGATTTTAGCAAAATGCCAAAATTCCGCCCGCACTCGGGACAAATGTGACAAGTCTCTTGCGTATTAAAAGCCTTCTGTTCTTATTCCTCCGATCCGCGTATCACTCGATGAAGGCAGACGGGTGCAGACCCCATGCACTGTGATAGAGAAGCAAGTGATAGCGCAGCCGCAAAGAGACAGAAGGAGACCTGATCGTATAGACCCGATGGTCGTCCTCCCCCAAAGGAACCGAGCGCGTCCACAGGTGGCGGATAGTGGAATGCCCTCTCGAGGGTAGCAGTTTTTGAACTGCCGCGGACCATGGGGTGGCTGGGAGGTGCCAGAAACCTCCAAGACTCGAAGCGGACGTTAGGCTGATGGTGATACCATCGATCGACAAGCCAGTCTATGAAAGAAACTGTCGTATCAAATGATTCAAAGTCCTTTATTGAAACCCACTCGAGCTAGGGCGTACACCGTAATCGACGCGGCACAAGGTCCGAAACTGCCGATAAGTAAGCGAGGACCCGCGGCCACCCAAGGGCGGGGTGCGCCGAAGATGCGAACAGCCCACACCAAGATCAGACTTTGCTCACTGAATATAGGCACGCTCACTGGGCGGGGTCTCGAACTAGCGCAAGTCCTGCTGAAGAGAGGTGTTGATATAGCGTGTATACAAGAATGCAAGTGGAAGGGATCAGTCTCACGAGTGATTGGAAGTGGATTTCGGTTGTGGTATCATGGCACCGTGGCGAATCGTAATGGAGTCGGAATCGCCATGAGACCTGCCCTTGCCGATTCCGTCACAGAAGTGATCCGAGTAACTGACAGACTGATGGCTGTAAGAGTTGACGTGCATGATAAGCAATTATTTGTCATTTCGGCTTATGCACCGCAGACCGGTTGCCCGGAAGATGAGAAAGATGCCTTTTACCAAGATCTCGAAAGCCTTTCCATTCGAAAGCACCCGGAGGAGATATTGATCATCGGAGGTGATCTGAACGGACATGTTGGTCGTGAGTCTGACTCATACCCCGATGTGCATGGTGGCCATGGGTACGGTACCAGAAATGAAGACGGAGTCCGTATTCTAGCCTTCTGCCAAGCAAAGAGCCTGCTCATTGCGAATACGCAATTCAAGAAGCGAATGAGCCACATGGTCACCTACAGTAGTGGTGGTAAAACATCGCAGATCGATTACTTCCTGACCGAGAAATCCATGCAGAGAGATGTAATCGATTGCAAAGTGATCCCCTCTGACGGCATTGCTCCCCAGCATCATGGCCTTTATCTTGATATCCGAGTGAAAAGCAAGAAGCACCGGAAACCAGTGAATCACAGCGAACCACGGATCAGGTGGTGGAAAGCAAACGAAACTGTGAACCGACATGCACTTGGACGCCGTTTGTATCTTGGTTTCCTGCCGGCGTTTATGTACAATGCCTACCCGCGAAGCGTGAACGAACACTGGGACTTCATTGCGAAGACAGTAGTGGACGCGGCGACAGATATTCTGGGTAAGACTCAGCCCGGCCGGAAACACATCGAGAAAGAGACATGGTTCTGGAAGCCGAAAGTACAAGATGCGGTTAGCGCGAAGAAACTGGCAATGAAGAAATGGAAGCTGTCGCGATGCGAACCGGATAGAGAAAATTACGTGTTAGCTCGGAAAGAGGCGAAGAAAGCGGTTGCCTCTGCGAAAGCGGATGCGACCGCCGATCTCTACGCCAGCCTGGACACGAGAGAAGGAGAGAAGATGATATACAGACTCGCTCGCAATAGACACGATGCCAAGAAAGATATCCGTCACGTACGAATTGTGAAAGACTCGGCTGGACAGATACTCAGAGAAGACCAGCAGATCTGCGACCGGTGGAGAGAACATTTCAACGATATATGCAACACTGAGTTCCCACATCCGCCGATATCTTGCTTGAAACCAGTCAAGGGTCCTATCCAGCCATTCACGCTTTCTGAAGTGAAACGCGCGATATCCGCGATGGCCAGAGGCAAGGCGACCGGTCCAGATGACGTGAGTGCCGAGGCCTTCAAGCTGGCAGGAGACGCTGCAGCACAACATCTGACAGTACTCTTCAATCGAATAATGACAGAAGGAGTTGTTCCCAAGGCGTGGAATACATCGTCCACTGTCCCTATCTATAAAGGGAAGGGAGATGTGTCTTCCTGTGGGAGCTACCGCCCGATCCGACTCCTGCCACACGGCATGAAAGTGTTTGAAAGAGTACTCGATACCAGAATCCGAGATATTGTGAAGATCAATCGAGCACAATGTGGCTTCGTGAAAGAGAGCGGCACCACTGACGCAATTTTTGGCCTGCGAATGCTCATAGAGAGGCACCTGGAGAAGAGAGTTCCACTGCATGCGGCTTTCCTGGACCTCGAAAAGGCATTCGATCGCGTACCCCATGACCTGATAACGCACGCGCTACGAGATCATGAGGTGCCGGAAGAATACGTGAAACTTGTCATGGCAATGTACGCGAGTTCCCAGAGCACAGTGAGATGCGCAGCTGGCACGACCAAGAGTTTCCCCATTACTGTTGGAGTGCACCAGGGCTCTGCTCTCTCGCCTCTTCTGTTCATCGTTGTCTTTGACACGATAACAAGAGGGAAATACGAGCGTCTGCCATATGCCCTCTGTTTTGCAGACGATGTCTGTCTGGCCTCCCCATCACGATCCGAATTGGAAGCACTGGTACAACAGTGGAAAGACGCGCTAGATCGTTATGGGTTGAGACTGAACACGATTAAAACTGAATACATCGAGTTTGGAGAACAAACCAACGGCACCTTGACGATATCCGGCGAAAAGCTGAATAAAGTGAAAGAATTCCGATATCTTGGATCGCTTGTAACCCCAGAAGGTGGAGCCATGAGAGCAGCCGATCATAGAGTAAATTGTGCTTGGCTCAAGTGGCGAGAAATGACTGGAGTTCTCTGCGATAGGCGAATGCCAGTAAAATTGAAGGGCAAGATTTACCGCACGGTGGTGCGCCCAGCACTACTGTACAGCTCCGAAACCTGGCCTAGCACGGCAAAAACAGATCAGAGACTTCATACCGCCGAGATGAGAATGTTACGGTATTCACTTGGAACCACGAGGTTTGACCGAGTTAGAAACACCATCACGCGAGCAAAGATGGGGGTTGCCCCGATTGATGAAAAGGCGAGAGACAGCCGTCTTCGATGGTACGGCCATGTACTGAGAAGGAACCCGGAAACGGTAGCTCAAGTAGCTCTGAACCTGGAAGTGGCTGGAAAGCGCCCGCGAGGCAAACCCAAAACCCGATTCTTGGACGTCATAAACAAGGACATGCAAGCCCGTTCACTCACCGTGAACATCGCCTACAATCGAGTGGCGTGGAGAAAAAGGACAAGAACGGCGGACCCTGCAGCCTCCTAGGACGGCGCGGGAATTAACGCAAGGAAGAAGAAGAAGCCAAAATTCCGCCCGCAAAACCTCTCTAACCCGCTATGATACACGGCTCTCGGCCGATTACACTGGCCGTAAAGACGAGATAACCGCAACTCTGTGCACCTCCCAGACATGAGTACAAACTCGTTTTCGAAAAACTGTAATTCATATCTCGCTTTGTCCTGGGGCTATGACCGTCAAACTTGGTAGAATGATTCATAAGACTGATATCACCGCACACCCCAAATTTCTGGCCTCAGGACGAAGCGAGATATGAATTACAGTTTTTCGAAAACGAGCTTGTACTCATTCCCCTTTGGCGAGAAGAGTTGCCATTATATCGTCTCCAGTCTGGCCGCCATGAAGAGCGGACTTATTCCGTTTTCTGCTCGCATGAGCGGGCGGTAATTCTTTCAAATTTGGATAATAATTTCTCACATCTACATTGGCAACGTTGATCATAACGTAATCATCTCTATCTGGGCGCGATTGCTCATGCCAGACGCCGAGAGCATGCTCCAGCTCGTGAGTAGCAGTGGCAAACTGCGAAACGTTCATAATGATAGATATAGTCGGCCGAGAGCTGTATGCCCAATTGCGGCCCACTTAAGACAGCGAAACGACCGATCCATGTCTCATTATCAGTGTTTCAAAATCTAAAACGTGGTGTCCCGGTCTAAGCAGCGTCCGGTTCACTTTTCAGCTCGCTGTGACGTATCATGCAAGCCGTCTTTCACTTCACAGTTGGTTCTATGTGACCTCCGGATACGCCCTCTAGGTCGTGTGAGAAGAGAACACACCGGTCTGTCTTTTCAATAAGACAGACGAAGCAAACAGGACGCTGCTTATACCAGCACACCACGTTTCAGATTCTGAAACACTAATACCTCCTGATCTCAAAGTGGAAAACGGTCTTTTTTCTCCTGCTTTCACTGTCAAAATCGGCCTACTCTCCTCTTGCTCTCAAGGTGAAAATCAGTCTCTCTGCCTCCTGCTCTGAATGTGAGAACCGGCCGTTCCGCTGTTTGAAGTGGACTGAAATTGGACATACGGCTCTCGGCCGACTATAATGTAGTTCATGTTTCATAGGGCAAGTTTTTCTCCAACGATATCGTTCCATCTAGATGACCAATTTCGTCTCCATCTCTTCAAGGGGCAGATGTAGATATGATTTTTGGTGGATTTGAAAATTACGGAAAAAAACATTCATCACTCACAGATTCACAGCCTCTATCGGCTAGAGAGAGCTCCTGCCGCCCCCCGACCATTCCTATTGGCGAGTAGCATCCTCCCTGTTATTTATTATTAGTGTTTGGGAATACGGAGGCTAGTGCGTCAGATGCGCAGCGTCCTGTTCACTCGGTCTGTCGGCTTGAAAAGACAGACTGATGTGTGTTCTCATTGCACGACCTAGAGATCAAGTCAGGAGGTCACATGATACCACATGTGAAGTGCCAGACGGCTTGGATGACAGGAGTCTGTCGTTTCAAGACGACAGACCGAGTGAACAGGCCGCTGCGTATCTGGCGCTCCAGCCTTTGGTTTCTCAAACACTAATACATACATTCATCGGACTTTCGATTCTTCGATAGCCTGTGGTGGCTAATATTCAAAACTTTTCAGCTATCGGAAATTCCCATTGATTTGAATTGATTTTCATGTGGAGCCTGTGTGAAATGTGCACTCACTTTGTTGACTACCAAAATGTTGTTTTTTCTGTTGCCATTCTCAGTGAAGTTGATACAAGTATTGCGCGACCAGAAAGATGTTGCAGCTCGGAAAACATCTCTGACTTCGACGCCTGTGATAGTTTTTCCCATTCGCGGCTCGAAATGAGAGAGAGCTGTGACAAACGTTCGCTCATGTATCTGCCTCGAAAGCCCAAAAGACAAAAAAAGTAAGCATCGAGAAAAAAAAACAAGATCTACACACATGGTCGAAAACATTGTGTTTTTCATGTCAGCGGAGTAATTGAGAAGAATTGAATGAATCGTGAGTTACTAAGTTAAAGGATCACACTCGGGAGTTTTTCATCTTTTTTTTTCCTCACGATGTCGCCCTGATCAGATACAGCAGGCGGAGGCCGATCGAATGATGGGACATACATTCCGCTCCAGCAAAAATGCGATTTACTGTGACAGTCAGTTGAAAACACCAATCGGAATTGGAACTTCTACACCATCTACATATTCGCTGATGATGAGAGAAGAGAAAAGGAAAAACGAAACTCACTGACGTCGCTGCCGAACGAGTACGAGATCGACGGCTCCTCACGCCACGTGTTCGCTGTAGTTTGGCGTTTTATGGCGATATTCATTTTCAGAACCAAGAATGAGGCGACGAAGACCAAGTATGAGATGGCGGGACGACCCAACAGGGATTCTTGGACCCAACTTGTGTTTAAAGGGAATCACAAGAGTTCGCAAATTTGCGCTCAAACACTTCGTTTTGAACATGTTATTTCAAAATTTGATATCAATCAGCGAAAAAAATTTCATGACGGCTCCTGGAGGGCATGACGTGCGAGTGAATGGCCGAAACATGGTGTTTTCCCACGCTGGTTACTGTAGCTCCTGTTTTTACGGAAAAAGCTCTGAAAATCGACTGCAAATCGAAAATTTTTTTTTTCTTGAAAGGATTCGACACCCCTTCACTCATGACAGGTGGAAGGAGCCAGCTGTTAAGATAGTGCTACATTTGACAACACGAGGAACCTCTACAGAAAGTGAAAGAAGCTGTCACTAGGAGAGAATAAGAGAAAAAATTGTGGTGTTCGCCTAGATGAAGTTTTGCATACGTCGCTTCTGAATGCAATAACATAGTAGCCGTACACCACCCTTTAATCTTCGAATAATGTTCGTTTACAGAATATTGAATATCGCTGGTTTCAGTTCTGCTGCGATTTTCGACCACGTTCGCGACAATCACTTAACGCTTCTTGCCAACTTTCTGCTGAACATTTCAAGTTGTTGTTCAAACATTATGAAACTGTTCTACTGCAACTATTTTAAAATATAATGAACACGCACGAACCCTTAAAAAATTGTATTGATAACATTTCTCACTCAAATTTTCTTGTATCGCCGCTTGCCGTTTTGCTCTGTTTGGTTCAGAGCCGTAGGCGTTGATTTGTTTGCTGAAAAAGTTGCTTTTTTCTTCACAACCTGAGCAATCGACTTTCCGACTGAGTAATTGAACCGACTGAAGGGCATTTCAAGTATTTTCACCTTGCATGTGTTGCCGCACTAGCGGTAGCGTTGGCAATACATTGTGGCCTTATGGGGGTTCCCTCTTCGTGATCCTCTCGATGTATTCATTCCTCTCATATATAAGATGTAAGATAAATAGTGAAGACACTTTATCTCGTTCCACATGCCTCTGTGGTTGGGGAGAGGACGACTGAGGCGGGTGGAGGCGGAGCCTGGGGCATTCTTCTCCACCCGCCCATGACAGTAGATGAACTATTAATTTGATTAATTACACTTCCAACAAATATATCTGATGACCCAAATGTTTTTTTCTCCATTTTAAACTTGTTTCCCAGCCAGATCGCCACTCTAACTTAGTGTACAGACTGAACCGGTATTACTGAAATTAAAATCATACTTTAGTTAGGCACGAGATAATCGCAACTCTTTGCGCCACCAAGACGTGAGTACAAACTCGTTTGCGAAAAACTGTAATTCATATCTCGCTCTGTCCTGGAGCCGACCGTCAAACTTGGTAGAATAATTTGTAAGACTGATATCACCGCACACCCCAAATTTCAGCATCATAGCCTCAGGACGAAGCGAGATATGAATTAAAGTTTTTCGAAAACGAGTTGGTACCCCTTTGGCGCGACGAGTTGCGATTATCTTGTCTCTAGTTTTATAGTCGACCGAGAGCCGTATGTCCGACAGAGTCCGCATGAGACAAGTTACCAAGCCGTTTCATGTCTCATTCTCCGTGTTACTCAATGCAAAAATCGGTCTCTTCTCGGCCGTTCTGGTGTCTCAACTGTAGCCGGACGGACTTACGCTCTGGGCCGACTATAGTCCAAGTATGTATCACGTTTTGGAATGCTCAGAGTGAGGAAATAGCTTCCATGCCTCCTGAGATTTTCATGAAATATAATCATAAATTGGGGAGTGATTCCATCATTCCCAACAGCCTCATTCGTTAGAAAACTGAGCCAGAAAATCGGTTCGGCCCAAACCGAGAACGCCCACACGCGTCGGTGTAACCATCGAACAAATCATTACGTAACCATCCTTTTTGTAAGCTGTGCCTATTGTGATGTGATGGTTAAAGATTGTGCAACCCGAACCGTTTTTCGACCTGAGAGAAATTTCACATGCCCTGTAGTGTAGATCACACCCAACTCTATCTACCCTGAAATTTTTAATCAAATTTGGTGATAGTTGATTTTGACTGCCACCGGGCTCGTTGCACAAAAACTGGAAAGCGACCGAGTAGGGAGAGGGCCACGTGGATGCCTTGTGGCGTGGATTGTGTGCACGATGTGTGAATTAGCAAACCAATGGTTTGTGTGCACCACGAATTTACTACGACTCGGGTGGTAAAATCTTTAATAAAAGAAAGAAAGAAAGTATATACAGTGCAACGTATGGGCTGAAGAAAACCAGTTTTCGATAACTAATAGCAATGGGCTACTCCGATTTGCCACGGGAACTTCGCTTAGATTGTAATACTGAATATCGACCGCTGTTTCGGGGAAAACAACAGTTCGTCTTTTTTGAAGTTACGCTGCTTATGTTTGAACTGAAACTAATGACTACAGTGATAAAGTCTGAAAAATGGGAATGAACGAACTTCGAGAGAACAATGTCGCCCTCATAGAGAAAGTCTGTATATTCTTTGTTCACAGTTTCTTCCGCGCCAGAAGCTTCGTTGACTTTGAGGGGTGCCAAGCTTTTTAGGCTCTCTGCAAAGATCTGATTCTGAGATATCACTGATAGTGTGAAAAGGATGTTAGTGTTAGAGAATCCAAAGGCAAGTGCGTGTTATACACAGCGTCCTGTTCACTGGGTCCGTCTTCTTGAAAAGACAGACTGGTGTGTACTTTTCTTCCACAACCTAGAGTTGATGTCAGGAGGTCACATGAAACCACATGTGAAGTGCCAGACGGCTTGGATGACAGGAGCGTGTAGTTTTAGGGCGACAGACCGAGTATCTGACGTTTCTGACGCACCAGCCTTTGGATTCTCAAACATTTATAGATACGTTCCCACTATCAGACAGATTCAGTCGAGACAAACTACCAAACTTTTTTTCTCAATTTTACTTCTCTTCGTTCTGTAGAACTTTGGCTGAGAGTACGCCTTTCAAAAAGAGCCAAAACTTTGCGAAAAATGTCTTTCACTTCATTGTTCCAGTCTCAATTTTTCGTCCAAGCAAAACAAATCATTGAAACCTTTAACTTCAGCAGCTTTTTTCTTCTCGATTTTGACGACCTACAAATGTATCGTATTGTTGGAAGCTGAAGTTTATAAAGTATGTACCCCACATTCACAGAAATTTCACACTAAATATGAAGAGCGCGGAGGTGCTTGTGTGTTATGTCCAAAAGTGGAAAAAGTGCTCTTGAATTCCCCAATTGTTGAAATCCATTAGAACTTTTGTTCAATGTGACATTTTCTTATATTTTAATTTAAATACTTACCACTGTAGACACATTTTCCATGCGTTTTTTGAACTTTTGCACATCCAGAGTTTTGGCGTTATCCTGGAAGAAACACTGTGATCGTAAAAATCGGAGAAAACACCAGAGTTTGATCAACAAAGGATTTGAGCGTGATTTCGCCTATTCAAATTTCTCTGCAGACAATGCATTTCAAAGTTCAACAGGGCCTCAGATTTGGTATGGTTGACTGACAGTCGTAAGTCTGTTCGGCTACGCTTGAGGCCGCGGAACGGCCTAATCGCAATCTTTTCTCGCAAACATGGGAGTGTGAAAGAGTGATTTTCGGAACGGCCTGGTAGCTTCTCTCAAGTGTACTCACAGTCGGGGACTTCGGTTGACTAAACTAACCTTTTTGAACTTTTGGCGCGTGTAGGTCTGGCTTTCCACGACGGCAATCGAGATTGCGAGCAAGAGAAGCAAGAGTCTCATGTCTTTAAAATTTCAACATCCATCGAAAGCCGTGAATTCGTCCGCAGTTTTGTCAACGCGCTTGTTAGACTGAGAGCGTTTTCAAGAATAGTAAAAAGTTCGCAGCGGGTACAGAAATGGCTAAAATCTATGACGATGAGTATGTTCGGAAAAAGGCGCTCTTTATATATTCAGCCATTTGATCGGAACAGTTTGTTTATCAGCAGACATTGCCTGCGTTATTGAAATTTCAGTGAAATTGTCATCATTTCATAATCGGAGTGTAAATCTACATAATCGAGCTCGTTCAACTCCCAGGTGAAAAAATTGATATGGATTATCAGTGATGATAGAATCATTCATTCACGTTGTGTGGAACAGTATTTCCTTGCTGGAGTAGTGGTATTAGTATTTGAGAATTCAAAGGCTGGTGCGTCAGAAACGCAGCGTCCTGTTCACTCAGTCTGTCGTCTTGAAGCGACAGATTTCTGTCAACCGAGCCGTGTGGCACTTCGCATTTGGTTTCATGTGTTTTCAAGAAGACAGACAGAGTGAACAGGACGCTGCAAGTCTGACGCACCAGCTTTCGAATTCTCGGACACTATTATTACTGAAGTCGAAATCATAGTTTCGGTCCAAACATAAGCAGCGTAATTTATAAGTCGAGAAAAAACAGTTTTTCTATAGCCAATAGCAATGGACTACTCTGAATTGCGACGAGGAATGCAATGAGATTGTAGAACTGAAATACGATCATTGCTTCGGAGGAAAACACAAAGAAGGAAGGTCGAGTTTCCCGTCGAAAGCAGGAGAAGGTAGACCGTTTTACATCGAGAGCAGGAGGAGAAGAGACATGAATCGGCTGTTTCGCTGTCTCAAGTGGACTGGAATTGGACATACTCTCGGTCGACTATGAGACTGATGGGAATTTAGAGCCTCTGGTTTATTTTCACCGCGTGGGGACACCGCGTTTTTCGCAGTGAAAAAACTTCACCGCGGTGGTCACCGTGGCTGAATTCTCATCGCGTTGCCACATCTCTAGCTACTGTATAGTCGGCCGAGAGCTGTATGTCCGACAGAGTCCGCATGAGACAAGCTACCAGGCCGTTTCATGTCTCATTCACTGTGTTAGTCGATGCGAAAATCGGTCTTTTCTCGGCCGTTCTTCTGTCTCAACTGTAGCCGGACGGACTTCCGGCTCTCGGCCGAGTATCTATACTATATATAAAGGAACTGTTTGTGTGTGTGTTCGTCCGTAACGTTCCACCCACTATGAGTGGGGACTCCCCCAGGGGCTCCACTGATAAGTGATAGGGTCCGATAGGTGCCCTCGGGGTATGCGCACACCTCTGCGGTTTCGGTTTGGCGCTGAGTTTTTCCGGCGCCAGACGCT
Source organism: Hololepta plana (assembly GCA_963695495.1). Taxonomy (NCBI): domain Eukaryota; kingdom Metazoa; phylum Arthropoda; class Insecta; order Coleoptera; family Histeridae; genus Hololepta; species Hololepta plana. The sequence continues at coordinate 11,625 of CAVOJK010000677.1, forward strand.
GGGCAGCGGAATAGTGACTAGGGCGGACTCGGAAATTGAGAAAGAGGGGAGAAGCCGATATTTGTACCTAATTTCAGTACTCTAGAATGTTCCATTGTGTACTTCGACAGTACAAGATGATTTGCGATTATTCTAGAAGGAAGTGCAAGGTACAACTCTATCAAAACTGGGGCCCCACGAACTCTTGCGACGCCTCGAGGCGGCGCAGCCTAATCTTGTAGTTCAAAAGATGAACGCAATGAACTGAAGCGGTGCGTGACGCGTGGCGGCGCATTTCTTAAAGACGCCGCTGTATCGATCAGTCGCTACCTTTTCATCTTTCGTTTTCGATCTATCTTGTTAATCTGTCAGATGTCCATTTTATTTCTTTTGCATCTCACTTTTACAATTCAGCACTTGATTCTCTTTTCTCAGGTGGCATGACAGGATGTTCGAGGCAGCTGTTAGCTGTGATCATTCCATGATGTGGAAGTGCGGTGTCCCCGCGGTAAAAATAAACCAGAAGCGTTGGTAATGCATCTCATTCAATGAAAAATCATCCTAATGAGGAAAGGTTCCAACCACACATTGGATTGGTGGGGGAATGATCCACATATGAGTGGGTTCGCGTAAGAATTTAGCATCGTGTGGCCAAGTGAAAAAAATTGTCCCGTTTTTTTTCGTTCAGAGCTGTAGAACAAGGCCATCTGAGTGAAAAACTAATTCAGACCCCATACTCATCTTTCAGTTCAAGCCAGGTATACTCACTCAAAAGTGCGATATTCGAGACACATTTTCGAACGTTTCTCTTTATTAGTGTTTGAGAATCGGAAGGCTGGTGCGTCAGATACGCAGTGTCCTGTTCACTCAGTCTATCTTGTTGAAAAGACAGACTAGTGTGTAATCTTCTTGCACGACCTAGAGGTCATGTGTATGGTGCGAAACAGCTTGGAGACAGGAATCTGTCTTTTCAAGACGAAAGACTAACTGAACAGGACGCTGCGTATCTGACGCACAAGCCTTTGGATTCTCAAACACTATTACTGGGAGATGGCGAGTATTGAAAGGCAGTACGATTTGATCAGACTTCCACTCGCCCTAGCACCTCTCTGAACAAAGGCTTTCCGATACTGGTGTTTGAGAGTTCAGCCGATTCCAATGAGAATGCCACAGTGGAAAAACTGAAATTGTACATCCAACTCAAGTCTAGAACTGAAAGTGGAAAAGTGGACCATCTCGGACTGTAATTCAATACCCGCCTTCTCCCAGTAATAATACTGCAACGACCAATTGCTACGAGCATCACCTCAAAATGATCGCCATGACCAGACCTGTTTGGTGGTATTTTTCTCGATTTTCTATCTTTCATGCTGGTCGCAAAGCGGTACCACGGTGGGCTATTAACCCACCTGGATGGGTCCACTCTTTTTTAATTTCATATCGCCGTTACTCCGCCCGACCATGGAGAAAAATACCACCAAACAGGTCTGGTCATGGCGGTCATTTTGAGGTGCTGCTTGTAGCAATTGGTCAATGCAGTATTGAGAAACGTTCGAAAATGTGTCTTGGAAATTGCACTTTGAGTAGGTATACCTGGCTTGAACGGGAAAATCAGCATGGGGTGCGAATTAGTTTTTTTACTCAGATGGTCTTGCTCTATAGCTCTGGGCAAAAAAACGGGAAAATGTTTTTCACTTGGCCAAAAATCTCGAAAAAAGCTATATTCTTACTCGAACTCACTCATATGTCATTCGATCCAGCATGGTCGATATAGTCAGAATCTACTTTCAAAAAGTGCCGAGTAGACCGTATTTCCGAGAAACGATTGTTCGAAAGATTTTCATGGAAATTTCGAACTCTCGGAAACCAGCTTCAAACTTAAACTCTCTCAAACTTAAAACTTAAAAGTTTTCCGTAGAAATTTTCACCGTACGACCAGAAATTTTCGGTGGCTCGGCACTTCTGAAATGTGATCTCAAACTAATCAGAAAACGCTGATTATGAATATGAGTGAGAATGCGTAACGATTCCCAGTTTTTTGAGGGTTCGAGACATGAGGAAAATAAATTTTTTCCCGTCAATGGAAAAAAAGTTTCCCTGCATTCTGGGGATTCGAACGACCTATGTCTCGCGTGTTACAAAATTTTTATAAGAAAGTTATAGAACTTTTAAGTTTTTTCTTCCACTGCTCAGAACTCTTCACGTTCATTTTGAACGAAAATGTAGCTCCTGATAGATTCGATGACGCTCTACAACTTTGTAATTGACATTAACACCGGAACACGCCGACTTCATCACTTTATGAGCTAATTAAATTTTCAAACAGGTAAAAAACTCATTGAGGTATTGTTTGGCGGGGAGGCTTTCTATTTTTCGAAAAGAAAGAGCAGGTATTTTTCCATGGGGTAACATATTTTGTTACTTTGATATCGCTGCACGTCACCTTGAAAAACGTCTGGAACCGGCTAAGCCATCACCAAAACTGGAATTCCGAATTTGAATATCCAGCAGAAAGTTGAGGAGGTTGCCTCTCTCGGGACGTAATTCTCGACCAAACGCCTCGAATTTTGAGAAAATTTGGATCCGACGAGATTCGATGATGCTCCACATTTTGTAATTGAACGTGACAATGAAAACTGTCGTTTTCAATAATTTTCAAGCTCATGAAATTTTAAAACAGGTAAAATGTCGTACAGATATTTTTGAGCCAGTTTTTCAAGTTTTGAGAAGAAAGAGCAATTAATTTCTCACATGATACCACTCTTTTTCAATTTCATATCGCCGTTCATCAACCGGATAAAAATGACAGAAGAAAATGATTCACGGGAGAAGAAAGAAATGCATTCTTTTTTTTGTCTCCAGAAAGATCAAATTTCAGTTTTGGGGATTGTTTTGTCCGGTTCCCGCCGTTTTTTCGAGGTGACGTGCAGCGATATCGAAATAACAAAATATGATACCTCATGGAAAAATACCTGCTCTTTCTTTTCGAAAAATAAAACCCCCTCCAGAATACCTCAATCAGTTTTTCACCTATTTGAAAATTTAATTAGCTCATAAAGTGATGAAGTGGGCGTGTTCCGGTGTTGATGTCAATTACAAAGTTGTAGAGCATCATCGAATCTATCAGGAGCTACATACGTTTTCGTTCAAAATGAACAACGCGGTGAAGAGTTATGAGCAGTGGGAGAAAAAAACTTGAAAGTTCTACAACTTTCTTATGAAAAATTTTTAACACGCAAGACATAGGTCGTTCGAACCCCCAGGATGCAGGGAAATTTTTTTTCTATTGACGGAAAAAATATTATTTTTCTCATGTCCCGACCCTTGCAAATCCTCACACGTTCTCACTCATATATAGGTCTCTCTTCTTCACTCACTCTTCACCAATTCAAGAAGTGGTTGAACCATTCCTTCAGGAACAGAGATGCTGCAGGACCAAATG
>CAVOJK010000678.1:0-31521 GCA_963695495.1 Hololepta plana
CGGTTATACAATGTGTACCTTGCTTTTGAATCAATAAAGCTCACCAAGTAGCCCAGTACACTTCAGTACACTACTGTATCACCTACTGAAACATGTTTTTAGAATCACAAATCTTGGCATGTTCGGCTCTGTCAATTCCTTCACTGCGATCATCACCGAGCCTCAGGCAGCAATTCTTACTGTAGGCGGGCCATCCGTCGTGCTAGGACCCGATCAGACGCCCGAGACCAGGTTCCATCATTGTGTACTTGTCTATGGGCTAGTATGGGGGTACTGTAGAATGGTCCTTCTCAAGGATTAACAGAATTGATGATTCTAGATAAAGCCTGGTAAGTAAAGAAAAAAGGAAAAACATGAATACAAAACTTGCAGAGTGGAGCTAACTCTCTGCTATGACGCCGCGCGATCACTTCTCTAGACGCTACGCGCTTCGCCGATCACCTTGCTATGCTGCTTCAGGTACTGTCACTTTTTTTCCCGAATTCAGAAATCGAATCACTTAGCGGATTTAATAGTGCTCAACATGATCGAAAAGCAGTGGACAACGAAGCTATAAAAGAGCGATTCCGACATGAAATAACTAGACGAGTTGTGCAAATAATGCGACTCAAAGCAGGTGTCGAAAGAGCGAATTATTGTGTCGAAGAGCAAACTGGTACAACTTTTTACCACTTGAACGCTGTTAGCACCTGACTTTGAGCCTCGTTTGTAACTGGTGGAATGTAGAGCACGAAGTTTCAAACCGATTGGGTAGTGATCTAACCCGATCCGTTTAGCATTAGTTGCGCAACTCGTCAACAATTTTCATGACAGTATAATATTATCTAGACGAGCGGTGTAATTCGACCTAGTTCACGGTTTACGGGTATGGTCATTGCGGAATTCATCTCGAGTAAAGATTTTACCACCCAAGTCGTAGTAAATTCGTGGTGCGCAACAACCATTATTTTGCTAATTCTCACATCGCGCACACAATCTATGCCACAAGTCCTCCACGTGGCCCTCTCCTCCTCGGTCCTCTTTTCAGTTTCTCTGCATAAAGCCCACTGGCACTCAGTATCAACTATCACCAAATTTGATGAAAATTCAGGGTAGACAGAGTTGAGTGTGATCTGTACTATAGAATACGTGAAATTCCTCTCACGTCGAAAACGGTTCGGGTTGCACAATCTTTAATCTTGTATTTATTGTATTTCATTGAATCAAATTCATCAGTCTGTTTCGGTACTAACCTAGGCTCAAGAAGGCCAGGTTACGGTACTCACACTTCCTTTCAGGACGCGAATATGCTACTCGCTGCTCCACAGAAGACGTATATCGATGAGCACGACTGGACGCGGCTTTTGTATAATTGATCTGTGCTGTCCTAATCGGATATCGATCGGACTAGATCGGCAAATTACTAGTTCAACGACACTGAAAAATGCGAAACAAGAATAAGACAATAGTTTTGAACTAGGAGAAATTATGAAAAACGTTCACAGTCAAATGTCATTTTACCGGTGGAATATCGTTTTGTGTCTAGTAAAGTGCAGTGTACGATAAAGAGATTTTGTACTGTAGAAATGGAACTTGTTTGCGAAGAGACCATGAATTGGGTTAATCAATCCATCATCTACTTTCACTGTGTTGCTTTGTAGGTTTCTCTTCGTTTCTCTGTGTGGGTTACGGTATTCATTCGGTTTTTGCAAGCTTTCATACATTTTACACGGCAATTCAGAATAGAGCAGAGTCGCCAAGCACATGCTAGGGAGAGTGCACCACGGAAAAGTCCATTTACTTTTACGCGTACGCGTGCCCTCTAAGGGTCTCACAACGCGCGTGAGAGGGGTACTGTAGGCTTTACTTGCTAAAAACGGACCTAAGGGCATTTTGCGTAATGCACTCTGCACTCTGCACCTGCACCCTACAAAATGGCACACCATGCACTCTACCGTACGCACCCGGTGCACCGATGTGCACACGCAGGCAGAGATGCATTTCTTGTTGATGCTTTTAAATCGATAGAATCAATAATCAATATCATCATTCAATATTTTCCCAAAGTTATCGATTGGATCGATCAGTAAAATCAATAATATCGATTGATTATCAAGAGGTTCAAAGGTGACTACACTTCCTGTATCCGTAACCGTAACCACAGCCGTAGAATAGATGACATTATTGTAGAGTGCAAGTGCAGAGTGCAGAGTGCATTACGCAAAATGCCGGCCCTAAGCAATTTTGGCAAGTTTTCAAACGCGTTGTTTTTAGTGCGCACTCAGAAATTCTGGATGGGACCACAATTTTGGCAGAGTGCCAGCGGTGAGAATCTCATGGCGCTCTGAATTGCCGTGTATTTTATTTCTGTGAAAGATGATTCAGTGTTCACCGGGTACTCAATGCTCCACTGCGGTCCGCGTATCCTCTGGTACTGACGGATAATCTGCGGTCCGGGAAAACACAAAATCTCAATCAGAGTAGCTATGCGCCTTCTTGCTGGCGCCAGCGCCGTAGCATCGAGCTTCTGCTCTCTCCGTCCAGCGGCTCGACGCTCCGCCCACTTTCTCAGTGGCCTCCATATCGAGAAGAAGGGCGCCGGGCGCGTCGCTGATGGATATTTCGATGATAAGGTTGGACAATTATCGGCACACATTGTGAACCAATTTTTGGGACCGAATGATTTTAGGGGTATTACAAAAACTGCGAAAGGTTCTGATTTTTATCGATTGAGAAAGTGAAGAACTATTCATTGAATATAGGTCGAAATTTAGGTTCTGATGCTGTTCTTCTCATCGAGCTGGTGTCCGTCGTGCAAGGCGCTGACGCCGAAAGTCAAGGTGAGCAGGATTGCCTACGGTAGGCGACCTGGCTGGCCATGTCCAGGTATCCGTAGGAACTATTATTCGCATGCTGAAACCTTACGTGATCCATTGAAATTAAGACGTACGTATAATGGTACACTAGGGATAACTGAACAAGGCTACCAAAAATGAGAGACGCATAATTCATTGATTCACGCTAGACTGTGTCGATTTACACCGGGTTTACCCCAAATCAAGAGAAAATGCACCGTGCTCTGCACTTCGACCCGGGGTAAAACTTTTTAGCAAATAAAGTGCGAGGGTATACCCGCGCGCAAAAGCTAAGTTTTCCATTACCCCCGAATTACCCGCGAATTCGGCCCTCCTCTCTCTTTTTTGGTGTTGTTTTTGGAGGAAATCCATCAATTCTGATGCCCGGGTGAGCGCTATCAGCACGAAACATTCAGGAGTGCTTTATGTTGTCATCCCACGTGCAATCCAGGTTGTTTCGACATTTTTATTTGCAAACTGAAAGTTTAAGATCTCGATGAGCTATACGCTGCAGTCTTTTTCCCAAATCCATACGACCACTTAAAGCGAAGTTATGATCAAAAGGGTAATTCGCGGGTAAGCTCCGCGCCTACCCAAACCCAGGGCACAGAGCTCCGTGCAAACACGGACCCAGTGCAAACTGAAATGGGTAAACTCTGTACCCGTGCAAATCGACACAGTCTAATTCACGCCTCTCGAATTCCACACTCTCTCGCCATACAGTGATTTGCAGCGATATGAGTATAGTCGGCCGAGAGCCGTATGTCCAATGGCAGTCCACTTGAGAGAGCGCAACGGCCGATTCTCTCATTGATTGTGAGAACAGGGGAGAAATACCTATTTTTGCTTGGAGAGCAGTGGGGAATGAGAGAAATTGGCCGTTCTGCTGTCTCAAGTGTAGTCGGACGGACTTACGGCTCTCGGCCGACTATGTTTATGCTCTCGCCCGACTATGGTGATCCGTCCTTTTGTAGCGCATCTACAACGAGGCAGCGGCGGCCGGCGTGCCGCTCGAGATGCTTTGGATCAGTCGCGATCGATCGCAGGAGCAGCTCGATCAATATCTGGCCAAGAAGCTGCCGCCTCTTACGTACTTCCCCTTGGCAGCGAGCAGATTTCAGAGTTTATCGCGAAGTGAGGCATTTCCTAGGCTGCAGTGAATTTTCCACATTGGGTTAAAAGGCGAACAGTTAAAGTTTTTATCGATCGATAGTTTCGACCAGGTTTTGGGTTGTGTCTAAATAGACGAAGAAAATTGACATAGGAACACTGAAAGAATGATATTTCTCGCCAGGTATGAGATCAAGACTATTCCGCTCTTCGCTTGGTGAATGCAAAGGGAGATGTTGCATCGGATGAAGTCAGAAAGACGGTTGAGGTGAGAAAATATTACTGAGGGATGGCGGGTATTGAATTACAGTCCGAGATGGTCCACTCTTCCAGTTCCAGTTCTAGAGTTGCGTTGGACGTACAATTTCAGTTTTTTTCACTGTGGCATTCTCATTGAAATCGGCTGAACTCTCGAACATCAGTATCGGAAAGCCCTTGCTCACAGAGGTGCTAGAGCAAGTGGAAGTCTGACCAAATCGTACTGCAATTCAATACTCGCCGTCTCCCAGTAATAAAGAGAGAGGGAGAGAGAGAAGGAGAAAGAGAGAGAGAGAGAGAGAGAGAGAGAGAGAGAGAGAGAGAAAGAGAGAGAGAGAAAGAGAAAGAATAGAGAGAGAGAGAGAGAAAGAGAGAGAGAGAAGAGAGAGAGAGAGAGAGAGAGAGAGAGAGAGAGAGAGAGAGAGAGAGAGAGAGAGAGAGAGAGAGAGAGAGAGAGAGAGAGAGAGAGAGAGAGCGAACAAGACCTCTACAGACTGCCGAACAGGGCGACGTCGAGAAATCGTAGCAGAGTGGAAGAAGCTGGTTCAGTAGTTCAAGATGTAGTTTGTGATTTTGTTAGCTACAAGCATTTATCATAAGCTCTTGTGTATACGTTCGATCACATCAAATGGCGGCAGGTCTTGAAAAATCGATTCATAGATGAACACGTTTCGATTCATATAGATAATTTAACCGGTACAAAACGGTAGATGAGGCCGATTCTGTCAACAAATCTTTAGACATGCCATTTCCCGGAATCACAATCAGTATCCCAAAGTCCAAGAATATTATTTTGTAAAATGCAATTTGTGTCTGTTGAGAAAATCATGAACAAGTTTGAGACAGCCACCCTGTTTCACTTTCTGAAAAGCACATAACCAGCAACGACAGTTTCACTGATTTCTCGGTTGCCAGACGAGAAAACTAGAGCGTCAGCTAGTTGAGAAGCTTCTAGGCCCTAAAATTGAATTTTTGTCAGAGTATGATGAAGTAATCTTCTAAAGATAGAAAACGAGTACACAGTCCAAAATTCACTCACTCGGAAAATCGGTGAAGTGACATCAATGAAGACAGCGTCAAAAGCGAATCCTTCCTTGAGCTGACCCGTAGTGTTCTGGAAAAATGTTCGCGTTCAAATTTCGCCATTTTTGTCTCTGACAGTTGCACGTTGGTCTTAGGCTTATTTTGTTTCACGGTGTAACTTTGGCCATATTCAGCTATCCGTAGGGAACATTATCCGTACGTCGAATTTTAATCGATTACGGTAGGTTTCAGTGTACGGATAATGTTACCCTACAGAAAACTGAGTAAGGCCGAAACTTTTCACCTGCAGTCCCAGTGATCTAGCTCCCCCGAGCGTTGCCGCATTGAGCAGACGCGCAGCGCTGAGTCGCCCAACTACGCGCGAATTATGCTTTGCCTGAGAAATGGTGTTCGTTTGGCGAGTTATGTGCATGTTTTTTTGTGTATCTCACAGCCAAACGCCCAAGGTCACAGGCAAGACTGCAAACGGCCCTCACAACTCTGCCCGATTTTGGTCATGGCAATCAAATCGCACGTTTCTCGATAGTGAGTATTTATTCACCAGTTTTCACCCACACCTTTAATAGACCACCCACGACGTTAAACCCAGGCCGACAAACAGTTTTGGGTTTACGAATTTGTCGCCTCACCATCTGTGAGAATGCAGCCCAGCGCATCTCCTCGAGGAAAGCAATTCGATTGTTGCAATCCGTGCCGAAGCACAGCTTTGTGCTAGGCGAGACATGAGGCACGCCATCTCCGAGATATCCTGGTGAAGTTTTTTCGAAATTCCTGAATTTCTCATTTTCTTGTTCATACTGTAGTTTCAGTGTATCCTTTGTTCGACGTCGTGTCTTGACAATACATTGTGGCCTTAGGGGTTCCTCTTCGTGATCCCCTCGATGTATTCATCCCTTTCATATATAAGGTATAAGATAGTGAGGACACTTTATCTCGCTCCACATGCTTCTGTCGTTGGGGAGAGGACGACTGAGGCGGGTGGAGGCGGAGCCTGGGGCATCCTTCTCCACCCGCCCACGACAGTGTTCTTTTGTGTTTGTGTTCTGTTTACTTGCTCTCGTGCCATGTTGTTCTATGGGAAAATTGTTCACAATTTAGCAGTCTGTTTTCAGAAAACTGCGATGTATAAACTACAGTTCCCAGACTGCATTCTGCAGGGGATCACTCAAGAAACCAATTCAATGTACTAAATCACTCACCTTCAGTAGCAGCACACACGCTAACGTTCACACCAGCATCAGCTAGCTTGTCTGCATTTTCGATATCCGTGTACGTCGAGTGGACGGCAGTGCAACTGTAGGTGATGGATTTTCTCCAGGTTTCCTTTACTAATCTCTACCACTTCCCTCTAGAATCAGCTTATGTTAGCAAAACTTCGAACTCACGAAATACACTCAATCGTAGTATTGTGATTTCCAAAAATGAAATCCAAGAATCAATTCTGCTGACTATGAGACTGACTTTCTATCGACGCCAGCTTGCAGGAGCAGCGTCGAAGGCGCATGGCCCGTTGCAGCTAGACAATCAGCAATCTCCTTTGGCTGCTCCTCCAGGTGGATATGGAATGGCCGAGCTTCCTCCTTCGCCCATGTGAAGAGACGAGCCACCGTATCCTCATCAACGGCGCGATATGAGTGGGCTGATAATACCGATATTTCAGGACTCTGTACCAGTCCAATTTTCAGCGAACTTTGATAACAATATCGGTGCGTTGTGTTATAAGAAATTTAATCAAACTAGAAAATAGAGAAACTATCTCACCAGCAACTCCAATCGTCATTCGATCGGTTTTGCCCTCTTCAAGTGCTCTAACGCTAGCAATGAAATCATCAAATTCAGAAACAAATCTGTGCTGAGCTGACTCGAGCTGTGGCGCGTCGAAACCAGCGCGCTGGTACAGTGTCTAGAAAAGCTTTTTCTCTCCAATTTCAATCTTTGGCATATGTTTCCAGATAAGATACTAAATTAGATGAACGATACCTGTAGGAGACATATTCTAATGCCAGTTCTTTCGCTGCATCGAGGACTGCTCTATCGAGATCAAATCTGATTAGTTTTTGGTTTTTGATCGATTGTTGTTGAGGCTGTTGAGAGGGGGGGGGTGGTTCTGATTGAATATCTTGATGACTCACTTGCCATCTCCATGATGAACATAGTGAAATTCGCCTACGGTTGTGATTCCAGCAGAGAGCATCTCTGTGAAGACGATTGAGCAGTACTGGAAAGTTTTTTGAGATCATTCCGTGTCGAATAGACCGAACATCAGATGGAGAAGAATCTTTGGAATTTTCATTGAGTCTACTTCACCTCTTTGAGCTGTGAATAGGTAATGTTCTCTACGAGTCCGTACATATTCTCGCGCCAGCCCCAGAATGTGGTTGCCGAATCTTCGCCGATACATGAGCGGCCTGATGGAAGAGAGCTTCTCAGGGGAATATTCTTCCGCAAGAAATCATTGTTCATAATTAGAGCACACAACACATAATAATGAAGCAAAAGTAGCTCTAATAGCAAAACCCACCTCTCAAGAATCGATGGAAGGCGTGAGAGTGCGTATTGACGAAACCGGGTACGATTGCCTGATTGAAGTGGTTGACTTCACTTTAGTTTGTCACGATCCGAAAAAAAACTCACCAGTCCATGTAGTACTCACAAAAGATGTTTTCAGATAGAAAAATCAGACAGAATTTTTGTACTTGGCTCGTTGGAGTTGACAAATTATACGAGTTGCATCGTACGAATCAAGACTGACCATGTTCGGGAGATCAACGATCGTCTCATTCTCTTTCGCTAGCGCTATTTCCTCGAGTTCACTGATCATGCCTGATGTGAGGGATTTAGTATAGTAGGACTGAGTTTTGAGCCGGAGATCCTGTCGAAGAACAGCCAACCTCGATCATCGACATGTATGCCGATATTCTTTCTGAAAGTCTCGCCGACCCATGTGAAGGCTGGCAGGAGCATACAATTGCGATAGGATGAGGTCATCTGATATTGAATAATCAAAATTCGACATAATACAGAAGAAAACTACTACCAGAACAGCCAGAAACTGAAAAATCAACAAGAACAATCATTGAAGAAAGAAGACACGTCTGACCTTCTCTATGTGTCGTTACTGCCTCTTGCGTGTTCGTTTCCTGCATTTATCGTTTTCCTCCCCCCCTTTCTCTCTCTCTCTACCTCCATTCTCGTCTCTCCTCTTCTCTCTCGCTTTTCCTTTCACACCCTCATCTTATCTTGCTCATCTTTCTTCATCAATATGTGCTGGTGATTCATCTCTAGTCAGAGCTTCAGATTCTCTGGGTTTATCCTTGAGATGTTGAAATCAACGACTCGAAAAATAACTACACAACAAACAACCGTAAAGTGTACATAGTATGGAACTGCACGTGACTTCGTATGAGAACGGCTTCTGAGAAAAGATTCAGCTTGGTTTGTACCAGTCTCCAACTAAACTTTCTCACCTCGATTATCATGAGAACTTCCCACCTACTTGTATTGCGCTGTCTACGAGATTGTTCTCTCTTTTTCTCTCTTCTAGACACAAGTCCAGTAGCAAACACAGCCAGCTCTCCTCTACTCGAACCTCGGTGAAATTTTTCTGCAACAGTCCTCACTCTATCAATGACCCCTGATGAACTCTTCTTCGGTTTCCTTCATTGCTTTTATGGATCAGTAGGTTTCGTCGCAAATCTACTGTTGATTTTGACCATCCTTCGTAGTACGCCACCTAACTTCAAGGTTAGTGATTATCGGTTTACCTAGTTTTGAAATGGTCCTAGGCAAGAATCCCAAGCAAACAAAAACATCTCTTCGAATTGATGATTGCAGACCTATTCCTATATCATTCTAACTTCTGCAATCATAGATCTTTCAGCGAACATCGTAGACGCGTTCGTTATGCAGCGGTGAGCGAGCTTCTCAGCACGAGTCAAGACCCTGATAATTCGTAAATCATTCAGAATCATGCCATACTACCCAGTACTCGCATACATATCACATGGCCCATGCGTTCTCATATCTGATAAAGCGTGCTACTTCGGCTATACACTAACATTACTCTCTCTAGAGCTCTCACTAACTATGCTAGTTATATCGTTTTTGTATCGGTGAGTGAAATTAAAAAATTAAAAGGTGCTGAGCTCTATGAAATTCAGTCTACAAGTTCTCACTTCTCCACATCTCAACAGTTTATCATCATTCTGGAAGTTGCTCTGATGATGCTGCCGAGTTTTCTAGTGATGGTGAATTTTCCAGTCAAGTCTCCATCTGATCAGATTCGATCATTCAGGTACCCTTCATGTTTGCGCAGTCAGAATACACAGTTGTCTACAATCTTGTTCAAGAGCTCATGCCTGCTTATAATCTGACTGGTGTAGTACTTTATGGTGAGTGGATCAGATTCCTGTAAACTTTTTCATGTGTAAAATAAGGGAGTCTGTGCATGAGCCTGAAAGGTGGACGGTAGTGGTCAACTTTTTGCTCGGTTGAGCTGAGGTTGAGCGCTTCACTAGTTGATATCTTTATTGTCAGGAGGGTGAAAGTTATGGAGGAATGAAATATGCCTGGGTAAACAACAGTTCTGGTAATTTCATGAAACTATTATTGATCCACAGGAAACGAGTCCATGCTTCAACCTGTCGTTTCGGTTACCATCGCCTATCTATTCTTCTTCCCATCCACAATCTACATTTTAATCATGGGACTACGGTACAAGGTGAAGGAGATATTGTTTTTCATTCAATCACGCTCGAGAGAGTGGGAAAAACTAGAGACGCAGAGGCGCATCTCGATATTCTAACTCTCTCGCCTACAGTAGTTTGAGCAGCGGCGATCTGAGAAAAAGTTATTCACTGGTTTGAAGTCTGTTCCAGATTGGTCGCTGTCTCGCAGCACAAGCTTCGAGCATGTCCGATAAAACGAAACAAGTGCACAAGAGGCTGCTGAAAGTAAGTCAACTGCTGCAATAACGCAAACAATAAATTCGTCATCATCAGGTTGTTACGCTTCATTCAATCATACCTATACTCGATATACCAGCAGTAATTGCTTTTGCATTGATGTTTCTCAATATAATTCGTAATCCGATCATTGAGAATACTGTTTGGACGGTCGGTAGAACATTGAGTTTGTGGGTGCAAGCGAGAAATGGTCTTTTTAGTGTGCTGCATTTGTGCCCGCCATAAATCCATTCATCACTTTCTACTTTATCACTCCATATCGAAAGTGAGTAACAGAAACCTTCAGGAGCCAAAAAGTCTCACAGGTATATTAGTAAGACCGTGTTCGGCATAGAAGTCTCTACATCGACTGTAATTGGCGAGCGAACAACTTCAAAACCTCAGTTCTCCAATGCAATATCAGAGAGATAGAATGCTTTATCATAATTCCACAGTATATCACATTTATTATTGATTAGTATCCACCTGATGAAAATGAGCTTTCATTGGTTTGCGCGGGTGTGTTTTTTATTTTATTGCTTCTGTGTTGCCACAGAATTTGGTTTCGTGTAATGCATGATGTAAAGCCCCTGAACATTGTGAGTGCTGCTTGGCTACCCGATTTGTTTTGGCAAGGTAAAAATTGTCATCCAGAGTTGAGACTTCTAACAGAGATTCCGTCCATGATAAGACTACGGAGAATACCTCATCTTGAGCGTACAATCCTACGGCTCGTAGCTCTCGATCGATCGAACAAAAACAGAAAAAACCAAAAACAGACTCAAGGACGTCTTCTCCTTTGCTTCAAGGAGTAGCTCCGTCAAGGAGACTCGTTGTTAGTCTCTGTTCGTGGTAGTGTTATTCTGTATAGCCATCGCGTAGCGCGAATCGTTACGTAGCCCATCGCAATGGTCAGCACGATGAGAGCTGCGATGACATCGAGACTGTGGTACACCCAGAACGACAGATATGCCCCGGTGGCGTCAGATGCTCTAGAGAGCCAGGAGGCGAGCCGGCAACTAGTTCCGTCCAGCCGACCAGGAGCTGCTCAGCGGATACGGGCTTGCGCTCAACGAGCGATCGTAGTTGCCGAGCCGATGTTGTCAATCTGATGAAGAAAATGTTTTCTCTCAGCGATTTCACCCGATCGCATTGATTGAAGAGTCTTCGTTTTTGATCAAATCTACGTGCGAATGAAACGATCCATGCAACAGTGGCTAGACAAGGAAACTGTGTTCATGGGGTATTTGGCTATTCATGCAATGCCATTACTCTCATGTCATAGCATGACTACTATTCGATACGCAAGATTCAGTGCTGCTACGTATGTATGACTCATTGATTAAATTTTTGAACACCGAACGTGCGTTATTAGTTTCCTACTTTCTAGAGAGTTCGAACTAGCAAAACGTGTTGCTCACTTTGTATTCGTCAGAAGTGTTCTGAGTGCGGCTGCTACGGTCGATTGACTCACTCGGTCCTGTTCATGATTTCGTTCTCGAAATGATCGCAAAATTTTGATGTTGTTGGTCGCAGAACCAGATTCAAAATGGAAAACCGGAAGCAGTAACAACGAAAAAACGGCCTCGTTGAAATAACTATTCGGATAAGTCCCGCTCAGTATTGTCCATTTTCGCTAGCAGCTCACCTTCTTGAGGTAGATACCAAAGCCAAGTTTCTCTGCAAGATGAGCATTGCGTGGTTGATCGAAAAAGAGTGGAATAGCGATCAGAGGCACTCCAGCGTGAATGGCATCCTGGGAAAATTTGTTATTGTGTTTATCTGTTCTGGAAACTAATTCAGTCATAATCAGTATCAGTAAGTGTACAATACAAAGTGTTGACTGCTTACCTGGAGACTGTTGTATCCACCATGGGTGATTAGACCGCGTGATTTGGGGTGCACTACAAAAATATGCTTCTCTCCGTTTGAATTCAACTGCAGCTAATTTCACCAGTAGACAATGTCCAAACATAATAAACTAACACAACAAGTCTGTCTGAGGCAACCACTTTGCAATGTGGACATTGGGCGGTAGAATTCCATCCAGATCATCTTTCTCGTAGCGTACGAAGAATTGCACTTTGGGAAAGAGCGAAAAAGCATGAACGAAGGCATCCTTCCACCTGTAGTTTTTCGATGTGCTCACTTTTAGTTTTTCTAGCGCTGGTTACGTTCTCTTCTTTCATGATCATCGAGCTCTTTTCATTGTAACCGTATTGGTACTCACTTCTGGGGCATCAAGAACATGGGCGCAACCGAGCCAAAGCTCATCACAACGATTCCATCTCGGGCAGATTCAGTCAGATTCGCGTAAACCTGAGGAATGTCACTTCCGCGTTATTATAAAACTAACGGAGTGACTTTCACTAATCACATTCATTCATAACAGTCATAAAAGTATAGAGTATTTAGCTGCAGTAACTGTGTTCTCAACATGTGTTGTGTATTTTGTGTGCTAGTCGTTGTGAGTTCTGACTGACGTCGATCGAGGCTCTGTTTCAGAAAATTATCAGGGGCGCGTTGAAAAGTCCGAACACATCAACCTCGTTGATTTCATTTCAAGGACTCTTGCCCCCTGTACTGTACTGCAACACTCCAACTGGAATCGGCAATTCCACTCATAAAGTGCGAATACACTTTGAAAATGAGGTACCGTTAGCCAGTAATATACCGGTGCAAAAACTCACGCCTTGCAATGGCTTGGCAGATTGGCGTCTGATGCTAGGCCTCCTATGTTGACGATCTTTGAGAGCGTTGGTCGAGCAAAGTCATAAAGCTCATTCGTGTTTGCCATAACCTGATTATTTCATGGTCGTTGAGGAACGATCTGTCATGGCAAGTTACAACTGATGGTCACGTATTACTAACAGTTGCACGCCATAAATCAAAAAACGTTTCCCGGAAAGAAAAACAGCGAAAAGGGTTCACTAAAACTGACTTTTTGGAAAATTCTTGAAAACTCACTACTGGTGTCTTCTTTGCCAGATCCATAAGATCGGGGAAATCAGGACCGAATCGCTTGCGGAACATGGGCAGTCTCGCGATGAGCAAATACTCTGGAAAAAGATACATCGAACTTGATCTTCATTCGAGCTTGCCTCACTCCAGTTTCGGAGATTTTCACAATCAGTTGCAGCTTTGAAAATTAGTTTCACAAGTTTCACAATCAAACCAGACCTTGTATGTAGTGAAACTAGCCACACCTCAATCTTTTGATATCATACTCACACCATCCATCATTTTGATGCGATAAAGTCATTCATTCAAATACCTGGGCCATATCGCTCGCGTCACGCCCCAGCCTACGAAGCTCGCGATTCGCTGTGGAAACGAGAGGCGATCACCAGCATCCATCATGGTCGCTGGAAAAACGAAGGGATGCTGATTCAATCTCGGACATCTCTGCACATGATTCAAAAATCGATCACTGAATCGGCGTGTAAACCGAGTTATCGACAACGTCTTCACAGCTTGCGTTCTACGGTCCGAATGTTTCGAAAGTCTCTTCAACGTCTCTGGCAAGAAGACTCACGCGTGCAATACGAAGGTGGTAATGGCACTCCGGAAACGTCAGCCACAAAATCTGCCAGTGTACCGGTATTGAGCCAGATCCAGTTCTTGATACCTGAGAAAGAGTAGAAATAATCTGAAAAATGTTTTTGTGATAGAGTCTTCTTTGCTAGATTTGGAAGCGCTCTGACAAGTTTCTCAGAATGTTATCTCCTACCAGAGACCTTTCAGAACATGTAGGTCATTAGTGATTTTGCTGGACCTACTAGAGGTGTGTTCCTTGTGAGTTTGTTGAATTTGTGCTGCCCACCTGCAGCATGAATGAGGCCAAGAGGGCAGAATGCGTGCATGTACGCGAAGGCAACGTCAAACTTTTGTGCTTTGATGTGCTCGAGCAGAGCATCGTTTGCTATCACTTCTGACAAGATAACCGGATTATCTTTTTTTGATGGCAGCTGTTTTGCGATGCTTTTTTGAAATTGGTCTCAATGATTCCGAGTTCGGACACATGGTTTCGAATGACGTTCCGCAATGCAGTCAACTCACTTTCGCATGCATTGACCATACCAGCATCATGGAGATGACTTCGCGCTGGCGCTTGTCCCAGAACGGAATGTTCTGGAAGAGTTAGGTAAACCTTGTTTCATATCGTAGGGATAAATTGGAGGTATTTCCTCTTCGAACAATCTTTCCCAGAAAATCCAAGAAGAGCAACTTGCACAACAAAACTCTGACAGATTTCACGCACGGTCGTTACCGTGTTTGAAAAACAGGATCTGGTGATTAGGCTGTGTGAGCGAACCTCGAACATAATTTGCGTGTGCAATCGCATCATCTTCTCGCCGTCCATGCCAGTTGATACATTGACGTAGTGATCTGGGATTTTCTCTTGATTTTTAGGTTTGATCCTCTCTGTACACTGTATTATTAGATCATTTTAATTTTTCAACCTCTTCATTGATCTTCGATCTCCTCTAGAAAAGTCACGTATTGCGTTCATCGGTCACTCAATCATCTTTGTCACACTCTCTTTTCATTATCATTCATCCATTCACTTTTTGTTCCGCTCTTCTTTTTTCTTTGAGATCTCGAGCATCCAGTTAATCTTATAGAAACTCATTTCGCTAAATTTTCTATGATTTTGAAAATTAATCTCGCATTCATTCCTACGTACATATTTTTGAATTTCGCCGCTTTTTGTCACACACTCTCCAAGTTGTCCTCCACTCGAAAAACGTGTTCCAAATTCTCGGAGCTCCATATCGGTGAACTGAGTCGGGCTCAAACCGCACACAAATTGCTGTGTTGGTTTTTTGCAGTCAAAAATCTCTATCTCTGGACTACAAGAAGTTATAAACTTGTGTGATAGCTCAAAAAATTCCTCGGAAAATTCTGAAAAAAGTAGTGTATGTAATGGGTCCACCAAGCTGCCGTAGAAATCACACCAGCAGGAAATCGCTGAACCGGCATACCAGCTTCGTGACTTCAGCGGGTCCAAGAAGCTTTGAATGGATATGAAAACGGTTGCCAACTCCTCCAATCGAACGTAATTAAGTGTGCAAACAAAAACAAATAGGCTATGTCCACCGAAACTTCCACCCGGAACGCTCAGGGACGGAAACGTGAGGGAGTGGTGGACATGCTAGATCCAACTGTTACTGGCGGTCGGTTGTATGATCTCAGGGATGTGTCATAGGGCGAATTCCTGTTTCAAGAGTTTTTTGGGACTCTGGGTTTCCATCTGAAGCAGTTTCGGACAAGTTTGAACAAGCCTGATCAGAAAATTTGGTAGCCCACTTTGCTCAGCGGTTGCAGTTATTTGCAACACTATGTATTTCGATTCTTAGGGAGAGCTAAAGACAATCAGTGTCGGCTAGACTATGAGGGATTGATCGGAAAAGTGTCCCATTTCAGTTTGGGTAGTTGTGGAGCCTCCAGATATTATATTCGGTTACTCTAGAACCCGTTTAGTGAGAAAAATCGACACAGTCGTATGAGAGAGTCCGCGGTTTCCGAAATTACGTGAATTCTACAGCAGCTTGGTGGACCCATTACGTACACTACTTTTTTCAGAATTTTCTGAGGAATTTTTTGAGCTATCACACAAGTTCATAACTTCTTGTAGGCCAGAGATAGAGATTTTTGACTGCAAAAAACCAACACAGCAATTTGTGTGCGGTTTGAGCCCGCTCAGTTCACCGCTATGGAGCTCCAAGATTTTGGAACACGTTTTTCGAGTAGAGGACGAATTGGTGAGTGTGTGACAAAAAGCGTAACTCAAAAATATGTACGTAGGAATAAATGCGAGATTAATTTCCAAAATCATAGAAAATTGAGCAAAATGAGTTTCTATAAGATTAACTGGTTCTCCGCCCAATGAGGTCCTGGAAACCTGAAATCTTGGGCTTGACATGTTTATGCCCAGCACCAATAACGGTAAAAAAATCAAGGCGATCGATTGCATTTTCAGAGAGTTACAGTAGAAAAACCAAATTATGTTACCTTTTTGGCCACTACTGTATGCCCATATCATGCGATCTCCACTACTCCTTGCTATCTTGACAACAGTGTGGTTGACGAACTCGGCGTTAGTGTGTGATTCAGTAGGGACGCGTGTTGATCTCAGATGTGTGACGTAGTTTACAGATCAGAAGAGGAGAGAGTTAGAGAAGTAGAGGGAAAAAAGTAATAGCGAGAAAGGTAGAGCAAAGAGTTCCAGACGAGTTACACCAGATACGCAGCTCGGACATGAATCAAGCGTTCTATTTTTCTAGTTTCAAAATTTTCTTTTCTCACATTCTCTCTCACTCGCTCTTTTTCTCACTTTCTCTCTTCTACAGCTCACTCCCGATTGTTTTGCATTCTGAAAGCGCGAACTGGGGAGAGGAACGGTGCAGAGAGAGCGAGAGAGTAATGGAATGAAACAGCCAAAGTTGGAAAGGGAGAGAGAGAGAGAGAGAAAGAGAGAGAGAGACAGAGAGAGAGAGAGAGAGAGAGAGAGAGAGAGAGAGAGAGAGAGAGAGAGAGAGAGAGAGGGGAAAGAATTCGAGAATTGAGGGTGGTGAATCTGGCGCCACATACAAGTACACTGACCTTGAGTGGCGCTAAGAAATCGAAACCTCACCGAGCAAAAGCCGTCCCGTTAGCCTACTTCATCCTTCTCTCGCCTCTTCTCGGCCAGATTCTAGTGTATTTACTTGCGAGACAGAGCGATAGAGAGCGCACCTAGATTCTGTTTCAAAGATCACTCTAATCACGATCACTTCCCCTATGTACCCGGGAATTCCCGATGTTGGAAACATGAGTGTGTGACGAGAAAGCGAAGCAAAACACGAGCGCTTGTCAGTCAGGTAGAACAGAAATCACCACGTGACAGCCAACTGATGGCAACTTCATACAACTCCAATATTCACACTCTCAAATGTCAATTGTACAGTCGCAGAGAAAACTGGACTCACTGAATACCAGGTTGATTCATGTCACGCTCCTATTATGGGTCCTGACAATGAGGAACATGCTGATACGATTAGAGACCGGAAAAACGCAACTTCTGCGCCAGTGGGACATAAGTACAAACTCGTTATTAAAAACTGTAATTCATATCTCGCTTCGTCCTGAGGTTATGATACTGAAATTTTGAGTGTGTGGTGATATCAGTCTCATGAAACCAAGTTTGACGATTATAGCCCCGGACGAAGCGAGATATGAATTACAGTTTTTCGGAAAGAGTTTGTACTCATGTCCCAGTGGCGCGAAGAGTTGCGTTTTTCCGGTCTCTAGATACGATTGCCTAGGAATCTTTGAAGTCATGGAAAAAATGAAGCAACAGGACTCACAGTTGATAATATCTGGTACTTTTATCGGCGGCGCGTCGTATTCGTAGAGCGCGAGGACGAAGAGCGAAACGTTGTGGCCGGCGGCAGCGAGTGTCTCTGCTACTCGAGCATTGAACATTACCTGGTGTATTTGAGTTTTTCAAGTCCTAGTTTTCATGTTTGATTCTGTATGAAATGTGATGTCGAGCTTTTTCTCACAAGACAACTTCTTCAAACTCGAGCGGAAAAAACGGAAAAAAAACGACAACCGGGTCTCAATTATCTACATTTTCCGAGTGTGAACTAACGTAGATTCTTATTGATTATATTCTAAAAAGAAGGTCTCTCACTTGACTATTGGCCATGTATGGCACAAATACTGCCACATTGTATGCGCTGACGCAGATGCTGCACAAGGTGAGAAGGAAGGCCCCTCTCGGCAACAGACCGAGGGACATCTGCAAAATATCTCGTTTCAATGGCAATGTCCCAGGCGCGAAGCGCGAGGCGTTATTCGGTCATGTTTGGCACAAATTGAGGCGACACTTTTCATTTTCCATTTTGTTATTTTTTCCGTAAAACAAGTCATGCTAACACATGGTAGATAAATTATCATTGACTTGACTTGAATATCTCGGATGGAGGTTTGTGTCAGACACAAGTTTTGAGATCTCGGGTTCTTTCTCATCAGGTCAAATTATCGATGAA
Organism: Hololepta plana; assembly: GCA_963695495.1. Lineage (NCBI taxonomy): Eukaryota > Metazoa > Arthropoda > Insecta > Coleoptera > Histeridae > Hololepta > Hololepta plana. The sequence continues at coordinate 18,226 of CAVOJK010000678.1, forward strand.
CAAAGTCACTTCCAATTGGTGTAAAGTTGTCTTTCAGATATCGTGCACTGATAAATCGGTATACATAGGTAGATATTTACTGATTCATCGGACTGGTGAGCACAGTGTAAGAAGTTATCGACACGGCACACTATCCCTTGTTCCGGACTGTGTTGTTCTACGCAAATCGACTCGATTCAATAAACAAAGAGCGACAACACAAACAACAATCGGGTGCCCTGATCACGTCATGATAATGGTTTCGAAAGTGGAACGAACGTGACATCTTTGAAAATCTAGTATCGATAAGCCTGATCATTGCGGTGACATGCGCAAAATATGACGAGAGAGATGATAGAGAGAGGGAGGGAGTGAGAGAGAGAGAAGAGAACGGGGGAGAGGGAGAGCTGTGTTCCAGAAGACGTTGGAGAAGGAGGAGCGCTCCAATGCAAAACATTCAAATTGGCCGCACCCACGAGAAAGATGGAGAGAGAGGAGAGAGAGGATAAGAGAGAATCATCGTCTCATTCCAACTCGCTGACCACATCTGCTCCTCCTCAATTCATCACGAATTCAGATTTCACAGATGGTACACCGATATCTGAAACAAGTGAGCTGCCAGTGAGAAACGCTCGATCTGAGCAAGTGCGTCAGATCACATAGTGCTTCTAGAACGTTGGTGATGGAGAGCAATGAACAGTCGAAGAAGGGGGGGGGGTACTAAAGTTTGACGCAGTAGACGCACGAGCGAAAAGTAGGATATCGTTGAACTTGGTCTTCCTGTTCTCGATATTCTTCATCTTCTTCTCCTCCTGTGTTCTGATCTCTCTCTCTCTCTCTCTCTCTCTCTCTCTCTCTCTCTCTCTCTCTCTCTCTCTCTCTCTCTCTTCCTCTCTCTCTCTCTCTCTCTCTTCCCCTCTCTTTCTCCATTCTCCTCTTTGCCCTGCTTCTGTCTCTCGACTCGGAAGTTCTATAACATAAAGAACACGGCATCTCACAATCAGCTTACCCTCTCGCTCAAAATTGGTCAGAACTTGTGAATTTGCCGTGTAAGAGAGAACAGCTTGTATCAAGAAAGATTGTGACATTGCTTCTCTTCTCTCCTCCTCTCTCCATCTTCTCAATTCAATTCAAGTCGCAGAAGTGGACGAAATACAGAGAATAACATGGTAGCAAAACAAAATGAAAGAAAGTGCGAAGTGTGCAGAAGAAGGTTGTAGGTAGAGCAATTGGTACCATCACTGTCACAAGAGGAAAATCCGTGTCAATTATAGGATACACTGTGTAGACAGCGTGATAAGCAGCATTGTTGATACTAGTGCCGCGCGTGGCCATCTCTAAATAATTTGTGTTGATGCGTGCGCAGTTGAAATGTAGGCGTTGGTTAGATTCAGGACTCGGAAAGCTTCTCTGGTATCGTGAAACAGCTGATTGCCTGTTCATGCGCACGTGCAGCAACTCGCTCGATGCATCTGCTGAAGAGAGTTTTGGGTTACACGTAGGCCCCACAAGGTACTTAACCGATTTTGAGTTGTGAACTCGAAATCTATCTCAGAAGACGCAGCAGACCATCGGATTTACGGAACTTTTTGAATTATCAATTTTTGTCAAGTTTGAAGCTCGTACGGTCCATTTTAGTGACGTTTTCTGAGATAGAGAAACAAGCGAAAAAGCGGGACCGCTTTCCTCTCTCTTTCGAGTGACGGCTACCTCCAATGAGAATACAAGCCAGCCGTCGCACCAACTCTTTATATTTTACGTGTTGTAGAAATTCAATTTTCATTTTGGAAGCACACGATGAAAACTTGATGAAATGACGCAATTTTTGCTCATCTTGGCGAGAAAATTTTTCTCTATCGAATGCCGGTTGGTGGAGCTTTCAACTCCCTCTCGTTGTGGAGCTACCACCATCGTGCGAAGTTTTAATTCTACCGTAACTCCGTTCATACTGTAGCTAGAAAGGTCCACCAACCGGCTATGGAATCGCAAGAGCTTGTTCTATAACATCTGTGAAAATCGAAACAATCGGTTCTGTTTCCAGCGTGTGCTTCAAGCGGTCCCACTTTTTGGAGGGGGTAGGGGAAGGGTGAGGGGGCGGAGCTTGTGGGGCCTAGTTACACGTTTGTGATTGTGAACTCCTCACTTCTTATCTAACTGTGAACTTTTTTGCAGATGTGAGAGTATTGTGCCTCAATGGCACAAATTCTCGGTTTTCTCCTCATCTCTCCCAGGTACGCGACGTCTTCCAGACAGACACAACAGAGAGACGATGGGGGAAGAGATTGTACTGCGGATAAACTCAGAACTCAACGGACAATGCACCTTTCATCGAAATTCACTTAATTGTTGAAACACACGTAATGCAACTTTCCGAGAGATCGGGGAATCGAAAAGTCATGTTTGTTTTTGATTTTTTTAAAGAGAAAATCGACATTCGATCTGTTCGAACCCCAACGATCTCTGTCTTTGCCAGTAGGAACATGCCCAGGAGAAAAACTTCACAAACTCAAAGAGCAAACTGTGCACTAGTGCGTGTATCCTCCGTTGCTGGGACATTGAAACAAAATCCACTCCTACGCTACCATGTGTCGGGTGTGTGCCACAGTGTGTCCGAAATCAACCACAATGTGGCCTGAATTGTCCACATCTGAACGAACATCACCTCCAAATGCCTTCACAAGACATAAATCGCTATGTCTGAAAGTATTTCTGAAAGTCCATCACATTGTCCCTCTCATGTTACCAGATTCACTTCAAATTGTTTTGTGCGGCAATCACTCGAGGTCCGCGAAAATCTAAAAATGTGCCCGATAGCACAGCCTGACACAGCGAACCACTTCTGCGCGCGTGAGAAATGACAGTCAATTCGTACCCGGCAATCGAAAATTACTGTAAGGGTCATTTTTCAATGTTCTGGGGAAGCCCAAAACTACAGTACTCTGAGTTTTTGAGTACGAATTTTCTTCATTCCGCTTCCCCACACTCTCCACACTCTCATTTTTGAGTACGAATGGTTGGAAATGTGCTCGCTGTCAGAATTTGTTAGCTGTGTCAGTTTTGCGCCGGTGGACTTAATTTCGGATTTCCGCCGACCTCTGGTGGTCGCTGCTGATTACGAATTGTATTCAATTTGGTAACATGAGGTGGACAATGTCATGGACACTCAGAAAACTTTGAGACGTAGCGATTCCTGTCATGTGAAGGCATTTGGAGGTGATGTTAGTTGAGATGTGGACAATTCAAGCCACCATGTGGTTGATTTCGGACACACTGTGGCACACACCCGACACATGGTAGCGTAGGAGTGGATTTTGTTTCAATGTCCCAGCAACGGAGGATATTCTACTTTTCGGTTCTTTTTGTTCAGTCTTCTCCGCAATCACGAGCAAGTTTGGTCGTCAATGTCTGTATCGCAGTGGTGGCCGACGACATGCAGGTTCACAAGGTAAGAACTTACTCTCGACTCTCTCATCCCTCTCTCCTCCCTCTCTCTCTCTCTCTCTCTCTCTCTCTCTCTCTTTCGCTCTCTCTCTCTTCTTCTCTCATTATCACGCACTCACTCTGTCCCACTTTGCATGGAAACAACCCGGCCAACAGGAGGGGCTCAATTTTTTAAAAAATTTTCAGCTCTCTAGTTTCTCGGGGTCTTCCAGAAGAGAGTCAGAGTTTTACTGATCTATACGTTTTTTCACTCTCAGCCCGGCTTCGACTATCTACAACTGCTACAATAAAGAGATCAAGATCATCATTTCGCAACATCAGTCACAACAAGAATATCACAAACGACAGCCGACTTCCTCGCTAGTGGAGGAAGTCTGACGGTGGACGGACGAGAGGGTACGGTCAGCGTTTTGAATCCACTCGCTCACTTTGAAGAGAATAATCCGCATTTCTCCCAGCTGACTCCATTCACCTATTTTTTTTAAAAACGGAGATCGAATGACGGCTTCAACGCTGGTAGTGGGCCAGTTTGAACGTGGGGTTTCCCTGATAGAGAAAAGGCTTCCAGGAGATGTCCAACTCTGATGAGCTGTCTAATCTCATCTGGTTCATTTTTCTCTCACTCGTTTAATTACTGATTCATTCTCCTGGTTTTTCCAACGTGGATCTACAAGCAGCTCCGACAATGGCATCGTCGATATTTTTTTCTGAAGAATCTTGCTGGATGTGACGTCTGCGCGGGGGCTGCGGCGTGTTGCTGGGACCAATCTCATGTTCTTCGTGAGGTCAGCTGGCTCGGTTCCACGGTGGTGCCTGCGTTTGAGTTCATTTCCATTCTCTCTGGCCCTCCCATGATTCGAATTCTCTGTTTCCCTCAACGAAGATTGACTAATACTGTCAGCATATTATTTCTCACGTTTATTCACCCCGACAAGACGCGTTCTCTGGAAACCTAAAGTTTTGCTAACTGTTGAAAGTGTGCCTCTCTATTGTGTACTTCCTAACGAATTCATACGAAACTGTTGTGCACACCCTAGTATCAAGGTCGGAGAAGGAACTGTGACCGCTTCACTTTCAGTACGATATCAGTGCTATCGTTGCCACTCTATAGTATTTGTATCTTCTTTCCTCTTCAAGTTTGCTCATCATTTCTGTCTCGTTAACTTTCACAACTAATCAAGCTGGTGGAAAACGTTGCGTTTTCTGGAGATGCACATGATATTGCTCCTGTTCACGGTCGTTCTTGGCTTATGCCATACTGTCGACTCTCAATGCACGGTGAGTTTTGACATGATAATTTTCGGATTTTCTACGGTGTGATCCATAAAATAGAGGCTATTATGTGAAATTAAATTATACTTTCCTTGCAACACTTGATTTTCGAGCAAAAATGTGAATGGGCTCCATGTTCAGTGAATATTTGAAAATGATCTCGTCTATAATTCTTAACGTTTGCCGTTGGTTTTCATGGAAACACTGCTCTGAAATCGTTATGCAGGAGCCGTGTTTCACTTCTGAATACTGCCAGTTGAGTCGCACTGATAGCACATGCGTCGATCAGTGCTGCACGCTAGGCGAGAACAACACTGCAAAAGTCAGTCTCAACTCTCAAAATCTAATCAAACACTCGATTATCGCTATTCAATAAGTTGGGAAACTGACCTGGACAATATTAGTTAGAACGAGCGTGGTTTGAGCGTTTGCAGTAGCAATTGCTCAACGAGCAATCTGTGGTGTACTCTGATGACGTAGAACTTGACGATTCATTGTCAGACCTCCTAGACTTCATTATTCTGACTGGATTATCAAGAAAGATAGAATTCACTCAATTATAGTTCACTTTCAGAAACGGAACGGGACGTGCAGTGAAATTCGTCCTTTGAATTTGGAAACGTGAGTTTCAGGCCGCCTCCCGTTCTGCCTTTGGAACACTTTTTTTTGGACAAATCCACTCAGAACGTGCGCTCACTTCCGTTTAAAAACATGGTTTTTTTCCCATAAGATTTGCTAGCTCAAAAGAAACAGAAAACGGAAGAATCAAATTCACCCGGTTGAACAAGGTGCACTCACTCGAAAAGAGAGCGAAAGCAAATTTACAACTGAATGCTAAACGTCTCCATAATTTCCAGTGCGCACAACATCGATGCCTCGCAATGGATCCGAGATATCTGCACAATCAATAAAATATGCGATTTTTCTGCGCAGCCAACACCCGCAACTAAGATCACCTGCAGGAAGAAGGCTCCGGGGGTACGTTTGCATCAATTTGAGAGTATCGCGCTGAGGTCTCACCCACTTGCTGTCCGCGCAGACTTTACCTCTCTCTGCGATATCACTGTAAATCGTGATACGACTGCGTCCGCCATAACCATTCTAGTATCAACTCTCTCAAACATTATTCCGATCGATCAAATTGTCAGCATGTGCCGACGATGCACCTGACTGCTGCAAAGCGAGGGCGTTCAATTCTGCCGAAAATCGATTCGATCGTTATTCGAAGTCTCGCCTCTGATGTTTCCATCGAGTGCGATGCGGCGACGGGCGAATGGATGGCGCAGCAGAGCAGACAGACGACGCCCTCAATCAAATTGGCTATAACCGCTCAAGTCCCGTCAGTTTCCATTGGACAATGTATAATTGTTTCTCTTATTCAAAAATGAGCATTTTAGAAGTCTGAAAAATGAGATTCAAGATGTTAGAAGACTGTGTCGGTTCACCACACCCGGAATGATGAGGAAATGAAACGTACCCTGCACTTGAACCCGGAATGAAATTTTCAGCGAAAAAAGTGCAATTTATGAAAACGAATAGTGAGGTTTTCAAACAAATCATCATAGACATTTGCATTTATTACGGGTCTTTAGAAGCTGTTACTATCTATGACTTATTGTTCGTTTCAGACTAGAATACAAGCTGCCGTCATCCAACGCTACCAATGCGGAACAGTGAGTTTCTGAAGTATTCTCTGCTTTCAAGAGCTATAATGTAAATATACTTTTCAGAACACACGAAGGAAAATACAAGACTCGTGAATATTCGAGTATTTCCGTGACGCAAGTCTTTGAAGACACTGAACTATTCTACATCTGCTTCAATCAAGGATGAAATGTTGTTTACTGAATTTTTCGATATCGACTTGTTGTCAAATGCTTTCGGCTACGCTCAAATCTTACAGGAGTAGATTCAATTTAAAGAAGTACTGAGAGCTCCATAACGTGAAAAAAGGTTCTGGGGTGGTTCCAGATAGTTTTCAGCCAGGATCAGAATGGACCAAACTACTTTACTGAACAAAATTCAAACAAAAATGTTACAAAAACACGTGCACTCCTGTACGCGTAATGCCCCATGAGAACGGGTGGCGACAAGCCGTTTGCCTCACAATGCACGACAGGCTATACGCAATCAGTGGGGCTAATGAGAGAGGGGGGAGAGGGTGAGAGAGTGTGTGCGAGAGGTCAACAGACAAGAACAGCGCGCTCCTCTCACGCACGATTGGAGAAGGTGCGAGCAAGGATTCTCTCGCTTCGAAAATACCGGATGAAAATACCGGATGGGGTCCAGGTCTCAGCACTTCTTTAAATAGCATAAAACGTAAAGTTCCATCGTGATGAACATTGTTGACACTTGCTTACGTCTACGAGAACCATATCATTGCGTGGAGAGCTATAATCTGACGTTGAATAGATTGTATTTATGCGTCGATATCTTTTCCGACTGGGCGCAGTTAGTTTATACTCCGCTTCTCGAGAATCTATGGATGAACTGAACTGGATGCCGTTTTATGTTGAAGTGGAGCAACTCTGGAGATATCAAGCGTTCTACTCGTTCTTGGCGTCAGTTGAGGTCAGTTTTCTAAATTACACGAGTTCGAACTGAACTATCGTCGAACTTGTAGTTATTGCACACTTGTATTACATCTTTCCTCTCGATTCACCGCTTCACATGAACTCTCAACAGTGAAGAAGAGCAGCGAAAATTGCATTTATTTTTTTTATAGAAAATTGGGGGGTACTATGCAAAGACTCGTAGTGCAGGTTTCCGAGAGACTCGGAAATCTGGAAGTCATTGGTGTGAATTCACATTTCTTCACGGCATCGATCCGTCTTTGATTCACAAGTCAGACCATGAGGGCATTCACCTCCGACGCAGAAGTTACCTGGAAAAAGTAGTTTCTTCGAGTCTCTGAGACGATAACATTTTGAATGATGGGATTGTTAAAGAAGTGCTGAGAGCTGGAGCCATCCGGTCATTTCATCCGGTCATTTCCCCTAGTGTGGGATCCTCGCTCGCATCTCAAAGAATGAAAGCAAGAAAGCGCGCGCAATCTTGTTGTTCTAACTCTTCACGCACGCTCTCTCCCTCTCCCTACTCTCTCCCTTCCCTGCCTGTCACGTCAACTGTGTGGCACGAATCGGAGAGGAATCCTTGTCGCCAGCCGTTCTCTTGGGGCAAAAGGAGTGCGGGAGAGCGCGCGTTTTGTAACTTTTTGTATAAATTTTATTTATAAAAACCGTTTCCGTCATTCTACTCGCTGCTCCCAAGCATCGAAAACTATGTCGGGAACATTCACACGATGATACAGCTCTCAGTACTTCTTTAATCGTGAAAATAATGATCAGTTGAACAACGGAAGTAATCGATCTCGATCAACTTTAGTTTTGATGCTGACTTACCGGGAATAGCGCGGCAAGTCTTTGTCGCATTGTGACATTGGAAGTCATCTGGACACTTTCCAGCGAGGCAGGGAGCGAATCCTGTAGGGTGACATAAGTGTCTCTTGCCAAATTGAGAAACTAGACTTGAATAGTGAGCTCCTTAGTTTGCACTGTCACGAATGAATACAATTGTTTCAAGAGTTTTGTAGAGAAAATCACGCTTCTAAACTATTGCAATAGTTTTTGAAAGCATACTCTTTGTCCGCTCTCGCAATAGAAATTGATCATACCAGGCTCGTAGCACAGGTCATCGAGATGGCAGTACATGGGAACGGGGCATTCTCCATCGATGCACGATTGGGCAGCTGTGATTATCATTCAAATTTAGAGAAGTGTCTATAAGTGCAATCACTGGCTGGAGCGGGAACAACATTTACAATCACTCACCTTGTTTGGTACAAGTGTTGCCTTCCTTACAGGAATAGCCGCTTGGACACTGGCCAAAGAGGCAGGGCAGGCCCTCTGTAAAAAGCGCAGTGTTTTGAGGGCAATTAAAGATTGTGCAACCCGAACCGTTTTTCGACTTGAGAGGAATTTCGCATATCCTATAGTGCAGATCACACCCAACTCTATCTACCCTGAAATTTTCATGAAATTTGGTGATAGTTGATACTGATTGCCAGTGGGCTCGATGTGGAAAAACTGAAAAGAGACCGAGGAGGGAGAGGGCCACGTGGATGACCCGTGGCATGGTTTGTGTGCACGATGTGTGAATTAGCAAACCAATGGTTTGTGCGCACCACGAATTTACTACGACTCGGGTCTCAAAATCTTTAACGATATACACTTTTTTCTCTTTTTCTCTATTTCTCATTTTTCCCAGCAAAAAGAAACTGTAGTAGGAAATGGTATATGGAATCGATTGTGGATAACCTGGAGTTTCTGCTGGCGCAGCGAAGACACCAGTAGCAAGAATGAGGCAGACGGCGGCGGCGATCATTTTCTGTAAAAACATTGGAAATGATGATTACCAATAAGGGATTCATTTTATAAACCTAGTGATGTTTTTGGTTTCGAGTAAATAAAAGAAAGGGTGAAGTATCCACTACGGAGAGACTGGATGTTTCGAGAATCCGAGGAAAAATCTTTTATAGTTGTAGCCTTCTCACATCGAGTTTGCTCAGCTGCTCGCTTTGCAAAGCCTGTTTTCGTGTCATCACTGTCTAGGAACATGTTTTTCTTGCGCGTGCAGTCATTCGGCCATGTGGAATATCTGCTGAAGTGACACGACGCAACTCTCCATTTCTGAATCAGCTTGGAAACAAACAAACACGCACTCTTTAGCCAGATACGAAACTTTCCATACAGTTTCTCCCCTGTTCTGCCTTGTTCATCTTCCAATCCGAAACTTCCGTGAGAGCGTTAGATAAAATGCATTGCACAGTACTGAAGAGTTCCAAAATGGAAACATGAAAGAAAAATGTGAGGAGACTGAATTTTTGCAGCTTCTCGTTGTACTGACGAATCTATTGTCTGCCTTCTTGTACATACGATCGCTCATTACGAATGCTCATGCCCATTGGAACAACACAATTGTAAGTTTGTTTTTGAGTTGTGCGAAAGATAATGAGTTTATCAGATACTACTTAGCAGTTTTGTTTTCCTCATCCCTTTCACAGCATCGCACTTATTGTTACTGCTTTTTGAAAATAAGTTCTTGGGTGAGGCTGATGGCAAATTCCTGCTCCGTGATAAACGGGTCTGCCCAGTTTACGAATCATGGCTATTCATCTCGAGAGCAGCCATGACCGGGTAGAAAACAATCTTTCAATGTCAGAGATCTTTTGGCGATTATTTTCTCCGTCGAACGCATTGAAACCTGTGATTTGTTCTGACATTGAAGTAATTTAGATTTTGATGCAAATGCCGTGAGATTCTTGACAATCATTCGCTTAGCATGCTATGCGGCCGAGTGCAACTTGATATTGGAGCTCACCGCGGAGAGGTGAATCCTTTTGAGGATATCTATACAAAAACCATGAGAAAATTTGTCTGATTGTTTGATATCTGAGCGATATTTATTTTTCACTCATCCTAATCTGCAGACAGGGGAGATTCAATTTTCATAGGATTGGGTTGTTTTCGATTCAAGAATAATTTTGGAATCTTGAACACAGCTTTCCAGGATGCTGGCGACCATTTTCGTTCATGATTATGAGAATACGAACAGGCGATACATTCCATTTGCTTTGATCACTATCAATGTTGTGATTTCGATAAGTGTGGCACTTCTTGTTCTCAAAGGTATTCTTCCATACTCGACATTCATGGTTATTTGAAATTCGACCAATTTTCTCGCTGCCCAATTTGGCAAACGGCATCGATCAAAAAATCTACAGGGTTAAGAGTTCTTCTACTTTACCTAGTGGGCAGTATGACAGCTACAGTCATATCGTATTTTGTGAGTTTTGGCCTCCAATCTCTGTGGTCTTTTGTTCACTCCCGTTACTCTTCATCATCGTCAGATCCTCGATTATGCCCATGAACTGAATCGCAAACGCTTGGAAGCTCTGCTTGAGGTTTATCTGCTCATGCTTATTTTGAGAAAACTAGCCGCCGAGAAAAACGACTCAATATTCCTCATCTTTCTTTTCGGCTTTTTGAGAAACGATGAAGATAGTTTTATTGAGATTTTTTTCCTTTTTGCTACGCTCCCGCATCTATGGATAAACAGCGCAAAACTTTCCTCATTGTGTTTCACTACTTTACGAATAGTGTTCGTGAAACGAGACTTCGAAACAGATTCGAGACAATCGAAATCGCAGTTCTGTTGCACTTTAGGTTTCGAAGCTTCGTTTGGCCACAGAAAACGAAGTCTCTGTTTCGTTCGAGACGTTTCGAAACATAGACCGGCTTATCCCCGTTCAGAGTGGAAGCAGTGTCGGTGTCCACCGGCAAGTGGAGAGTGCAGAACTTCTCTTTCAATCGATTGTTCCAAGTACTATCGAACCCAACAGCAGTTCCTCTTTCCAGTTCCCTGGATCAGAACAGACCAAGAAAAACAGGGTCTATGTTTCGAAACGTCTCGAACGAAACAGAGACTTCGTTCTCTGTGGCCAAACGAAGCTTCGAAACCTAAAGTGCAAACGTTTGAGAGTTTAACGAAGCTTCGTTTCGCGATGCTTCGAAACTGGTGTATCGTTTCACGAACACTATTTACGAACAAAAGCATGTAAAAGTTTCTCGCTGTTTATCGATAGATGCGGGAGCGTAGCGAAAAGGAAAACAAATCTCAATAATAGTGTGGTCAGCCATATCCGGTATTCATCCAGGTCGCGAACAACGCCTTCTCTCTGCCAAGCTCGATAACACTCGCCAATCCGTATCGTCTGAGCAACATAGTGATAACGGATACGTATTCATTGACATTACGTGCGCAGCTTGACGAGAATCTGAGAACCACAAAGGTTGTCATTATCAGACGCTCACAATCAGTGACAGAGAACGCAGGGAAGATGTGCGAACTTTTGCTCTCCTCATTCAATTTGAGTGTATTCCTTCTGGCGTAAAGTGTCTGCGTACTGAAAAACTCAAAGGACTAGGTTTTGTAGAACGCACCGATCCGGAAAAGGTACCGAAGGAAAAATCGATGATGAGCTTCGTAATTTGAACTAATCCGAGAAAGTGAGGACGGCGTTATCCTCCAGATCGTTGCTCGACAAGCTCTCATCATCATGTTAGCCATCCTATTCTTCGGCGCAGTCATTGCAACGTGCTTCATGATGTTCGAAGAGAAGCCAGAAAATTTGCATTTGTTCTATGCGTTTTTCAACGTTGGCGGCTCAGTGTTCGTTTTATCATCTGAAATGAAATCTCACTGATTCATCCAGCACACGGATCAAAAGTTTTTGTGGGAATCCCATTTCGATCCCATTTCGGCGGGGAAAACGTGGTCGCAGTTCATGCCATTTTTTTCTGAAATTGTTCACAAGTCATCTTACATTTATAGTTCAACTGGAACGCGTGTTAGATTTTCATTACTCACACTTTCCCAGTTTTTTCTCGAAAAATTATGCAATAGCTCCGATGATTTCCCAGGATACTATTCTTCTTGATGATTCTCCTAGCACAAAGTCAAGACAGAAGCTTCTGTGTAGTGAGATCATTCTCCGCATCATCTTATTCGAAAAAGATGGATGGTGACGATATGCGGTCGAGGTGAGAAAATCTAACGTTGATGTGATTTTTTCGAAGGAGGACTGCGAGTTCCCCATTCAAAAGTTTCAGACTGAAACGTGCGAAGATTCTTCACTAGCGTTACGTGTTTGGAACTGTATTTATACGGCCTTTCATTATTTCCAAGTAGAGTTCGACAAACGAAGGGGCGGGATAGCTCAGTCGGTAGTGCATCGGCTTTGCACGCAGAAGGTCGCTGGTTCGACCCCCGCCCCGGACAGATCCACCCAAACCGAGGGGGTTAAGAAATGTCGGTAGTGGAAAACCACGAAATAAATCCCCAGTCATATCTAGCACAATATGACAAGCCCATGAACTGGCCACTGGTTCTCCAGGTTAGGCAGTGTTGTTCAATCACGGCGTAAACGGGGCCTCGACCCTGATCCCAGGCGTCATGTCCTTGGGGCATGACATCACCTGTGGCCCGGGACTAAGAGGAAGAAGATTTATTTATTTAGAGTTCGACAAACGAAACGCAAGTTTCGAAGTTTCGTGAAACGAAGTTTCGTTAACTCCTCAACTTCTGCACTTTGGGTTTCGAAGTTTCGTTTGGCCACGGAGATCGAAGCCTCTGTTTCAAACGAAACGTTTCGAAACTTGGCCCTGTCTTACTTGGTCTACGCTGATCATGAAAACTGAATAGCAAACTGCCAACGGTTCCGATAGTACTCGGACAATCGGTTGGGATGAAGTTTCCGCACTTCTACTTACCGGCAGTTTTTGAAAAATTTCTTCTCCAGTGAACAAAATAGACCGGGTCTTAGTGCACTTTAGGTTTCGAAACGTTTCGTTTGATACAGAGACTTCGTTCCCACTGGCCCAACGATATTTCGAAACCTAAAGCGCAAAAGTCTTCCGCTTTCCATTGTTTCGAAACGTTTCGCAGTTTCGTTTGTCGAACTCTATTTCCAAGCCTTCCACCGTATTGGTAATACTTTTTTGATAAATTGCAGATCGGAGATGAGCGAAGCTGATATCTATTTTC
>CAVOJK010000679.1:0-15000 GCA_963695495.1 Hololepta plana
GGAACGATGTACAAAGTGGTGGAACTTTCAAAGTTCAGCTTCTAATAATTCTGATGAATGTCCCCAAGTCTCGAAGTGAGAGAAAACGGACCTGCTTAGCGAGCGGTCTCCACAATCTCCATCCAAGCAGAGCTGAGAGCGAATCTGAATGAGCATCAAATGAAAAAACTTGGGCTGACAGTAGTGAACTCACCAATTCCATTGGAAGCAACATGCACGAGTGATAGGAGGAAGAAGCTCCAGGCGATTCGATGGAGGGAGCCGTAGAGAGCGACGAGGACGGACGACGGCGCTGCGAGCAGGACATTGCACATTCACTTGCTGTTACCATCGATGGAGGACAGAGAGATGGGAGGATTCAGTCGAATTCAGTGGGTGCCGTTTATAAATCCAATATCTAGCCGAAAGATGAACAGTTATCATTTCAAACAGTCAAAGACGCACCGAAGGATGTGGAGGTATAGAGAAGAAGTCCGAAGGCGACGGGCAGCGCGAGCAGCGGGCCGACGATGAACGTCGTGTATTTCAACCCCTGCCATGCATGTCATTGATTATTGAAACTGGGAGAATTGTGGTGAGAGGAGAATTGAGGAGACAACTGACAATGGGCAATTTCTCGAAGTAGAGAGCGAATAGAAATCCGAGGAGAGCAGAAGGCAGACGCTGATATGGGAGCAGCGAGTGATACGTGATGGCGTGTAGCTTCGGAAGTCTGCAGATTGTTCCATGGGGGAGAGAGGGAGAGTGAGAAAACGGTACTCGATGGGTTCAGCAGTGATGAGAGGGACGGGCGGGAGCGCATGCGAGTAGATGAGGGAGAACGTGATCGTCGTGCAGACCAGCATCGCAGCGATCGACACAATCTGCCAATCTCCCTCTTCTTCACTCTGATCGAATCTCTATCCATGGATGAGAGACGTACCGTCACGACCGCTTTGTTGCTGTATGCGAGGAAGGTGAGGAAAGAGATGATGAGGAAGAGTTGAGCGAACAGCGAGACGATGTGCCCGGAATCGACGCACTGTCAATTCCATCATAGAAAGCTGCTATCTCTCTTGGAAGCATACCGTATCGTGCGGTCCGAAGAAGTTGGATATGAATAGAAGATTCTTCCACCAGCTCTGCTCGCATCGCGCCACCTGCGATCGATTGATAGATCAACGCGTATCGACAATCAACTGACGATGTCTCCATGGATCCACATCGGGCCGGAGGAGAGATGATTGAAGACGAACGTCATGAAGAAGATTATGAACCCGTATGATGGCCAGAATCTGAGGGCAGAGTTTCAATCATTCACTCAACTTAATCGTCTGAAAGATGAGATTGATAATCGAAATCTCACTTGATGAAAGCGGAGAAGACGACGTGGAGAAACTTGGAGAACGTCTCCACTTTGCCGTAGAGAAGCGAAGCAGTGAAGAATGAGGAGAGAGCTGCACTGCTCCACATTTATCCGCCTATTCGATCGTGATTCGATGGAGGAACGTACCGATGATGCCGTCGATGTGATACGAGTAGTTGTTCGTCAGATGAGAGAAGACGTTGCCCAGATTGTCGAACGCGAATGAAGCGTTCTCTTCAATGATCAATCGAACGATGAGGGAGTGATGAGGACTCACCGACATAGGACAGCATTATGTTGTAGACGTTGCCAATTGTGAGACCGAAGAATGAGAATAGAATGAGTCCATTGACTGGATCGAGCCGATCGTTGTGCTTCTTCTTCGTCGAGAGCACCCGACGACCAGAGTAGCGCAGATCGAAAAGACGCAGATACGAACTCTCTGCATGATGTGAGTTATCACTGCGGATCAGAGGTGCTCGGGGTTCGAACCTCCACAGCTAGAGAGATTGAGGTGAGTGAAAAGGGAAGCGACCAGAATTATCGTCAACCATCCGCAACCAGCGATTCTGAGTGATCAATCGATGAGATTAGAGGAGCAAAAGTGGGCTAACATCATGATCCACACGAAGACGTTGATCGGCCGATCCAGCTCGCAATCAACGCGAACTTGATATTGAGTGTATGCTGAAGAATAAGAGGAGTCACAACGGTCGTGTACACTTCAGGTGAACGAACCCTTGGCAATGGAGTGGAGTTCCGTCTCGGTGCATGCCGCTGGAGCGCAGAGCCCATAGATAATCTCGAGGGGATCGGTCTGGGGGCAGCCGGCCTCGACCAACGCGTCCGGCACTTCGACGCGGACCCAGCAGTATTTGTGCGCCAGAGATGCCGTCAATCTGGTTTCCCCTTTTCTGACTGCGCATCCACTCGTTCTAGCTATCAAAGTTTTTCTCATCTGAATCAGATCGGTTGCTTAGCACAGTGTAAGGCCAAAACACAGACGGTCAGATAATGATGGGGAGGGCACAGACCGTGCGATATCATGGCACATTGCGTAGTCGCCCAGCCAGTAGTAATTTCCGTCCGAGACGCCCGACGGCATCTTACCCAGCGAATCGAACCCTGCTCGCATCCATTCCACAACATTCATCTCTGCTTTTGCCCTTACTATCAGTTAGTCCAACACGATAGTCACCCACAAACAAGTTTCGGATTAATTTTAGCGAAGGATACTTCTGATGCGTTCTCTGTCTTCTGAAATAACAACAGGATGGAATGAGCTCACATTTGACGACCCACATCTGCTGCGCTCGCTTGAGCGTGCATTGTGAACACGCTTCGCTGTCCTGTCCGCCGACGTGGGGCATCCCTGAAGGTATGCCTCCTCCCCCACCCACGCATCTCACGCTCCGCCCACTCACGTTGGCCACCGACTCTGCCAGATCGTCGATTGTGCAGAAGATATTCGACCAGCCCTCACGGCATTTATCTGCATCATTAAAAGTTATTACTCGTTACTTTTCATCAGTGAAGAATCGTTCACGAATGTATCAAGGACTTTGATTTTAAAGATTTTCCAACCGAGTCGTAGTAAACTCGTGGTGCGCAACAACCATTATTTTGCTAAATCACACATCGTGCACACAATCCACGCCACAAGTCCTCCACGTGGCCCTCTCCCTCCTCGGTCTCTTTTCAGTTTTTGTGAAACGAGCCCACTGGCATTCGAAATCAACTATCACCAAATTTGATGAAAATTTCAGTGTAGATAGATTTGAGTGTGATCTACACTATAGGATAAGTGAAATTACTCTCCCGTCGAAAAACGGTTCGGGTTGCACAATCTTTAAAGATATTCACCTCCCACCGGCAGCCAATGAGTCATGTTGCAGAACTTGGGCATGGCATCGCTGTTCGCCTGGATTCTCTCTCTCTCTCTCTCTCTCTCTCTCTCTCTCTCTCTCTCTCTCCTCTCTCTCTCTCTCTCTCTCTCTCTTCCTGCTCTCATTACAAACCTTGGGTAGATCAGGTATTTTAAATTGATCGAGTGGTCGAGGTCTGGGTGGGACCGAAGTTGCAGAGCGTGCATGCGCGGATCAGCGTCGGAAGTGCGAGGAGAGCGATCGCGACTCGCATCTCCCTCGGGCTGCCCAACACGAGTTACTATCTATCTATCTACACGCGCTCGCCGTTCTCATACAATGCAAAAAAGAGTCAACGAAAGAATGAAGAGTGTGACCTGTGATTAGAAGAGGAAAGAGGAGAGAGAGAGAGTGAGAGAGAAAATAGTGACAACTAATGATGATAAGGCTTATCTGTCTTGAACCTTGCCTTGTCAGTCCCCCCCAGCTTCCCTCATTCGCGCTATACTCATTCATCAACTTTCACATGTCTTTCTCTTCTCTTCGCCCCACTCATCCATGATTTCCTTCTCGGAATGTTCTCATCTAATCCGTCTGCACTAGAAGAGAAAGTGAATAGATGTTCATTCATCACCTTCCGCTCTCTCTTCTCTCTTCACATCTCCGTCAAAACCACCTCTCATCCCATTAGAACACTCACGCGCTCCCCTCTTCCTATTATTGAACACATAAAATGATCGTCCGCTTATCATCGCAACTTCTCTGCATGGGATAACTCTTCTCGATGAACCCCATCTCTTCTTCCGTAAGTTTTGAAATGTCCCCCCCCCCAAAAAAAAAAACGATTCTGTATCGTTCAAAATTTATGGGAAAGGGTTAGTTTCAAATATTACAAAATAACAAAGGGGTGAGATCATTGATAACGGGGATGAGATGCTTCACAATTATTCTTCAACAAAAGGTGAACGACTTGGGGCTTCTACAAGAGGAAACCTCTGCAATACTCCGAGCCACACTGACAGCGGAGGCCGCGCTGGTTGGTCTCCGATGGAACCCAGCCATAGTCCCAGAACAACTCCTGCAATGCTCTTTTGTGGTGGTGTGTATGAAAGAGAGAGAGGGAGAGAGAGAGAAAGAGATAGAGAGAGAGAGAGAGAGAGAGAGAGAGAGAGAGAGAGAGAGAGAGAGAGAAAGAGATAGAGAGAGAGAGAGAGAGAGAGAGAGAGAGAGAGAGAGAGAGAGAGAGAGAGAGATAACGTACCTCTCCAGCGGCAACAAATCGATTGGTGAAGAATGCGACCCAGGGCAGGCGCAGATCGTGGGTATCCACGAGTACATGCTGCACAGCGATGTTCGGATCGCACGAGTGATTCAGCAGTCTGAATGTTCACCAATATTCCGATCTCTCCCAGAATCTCGAGGCCACGCCCCTCACTACGAACAATGGGCGAGCTCAAACCTTCCGAGATTTCCAGACTGCATAGCGTCGACGATATAGAGATGGGGCTTCTCCGCCTCCCTGTAGTACTTCTCAAAGAAGTGAACCTGCAGCAAACGATCACATTCCATTCATCACGGTTTGAACGTGGCCAACAAACATCGCTTAGGGCAGAGTGTGATACAGTAATAATAATCAGCCGTACCCGTTCCTCGTCGTCTGGCGTGTTCTCCTTCTCGTCTCTCTTCTTCTTCTTCTCCTTCTCCTTCTCCTCGTCGGGCTCAGCTATTTGCACAGTCATGTCCGTCATCGTTTTCTTCTTTCTCTTCTGAACATAAAGGTCTCACGATTTCCCTATTTTTAATGAATTTTCAGTCCGGTTCGCCCATTCTTCAGCTGAAATTGGTAGTAGTAGAAACCTTTTCTTTGCCTTCATCTTCGGAAGAGCCCATGTCCTCAATGAAGTCGTCCCTGAACGAGATGGCAACATTTATCCATGTACACATTACCCGTACAAATCCGTAAAAATGGCGTTTTGATAGATGTAAACAATGGCAACTGACTCTTCATTGGATTGATTATCATCGTCGTCGTCCTTCTCGATATGGAGCGTGAGGACATCATCGGGATCGTTGTGGTGGTCGGGACTCTCATCTCCATCGCCCTTCTCCACTTCCTCGTCGCTCTCCCCGCCGATTCCCGCGTCTTCGTCCGGATCCAATCCCGCATTCACCTTCTCGTCTTCCACCTCAACCACCATCTGTTCAATAAATCGGATCACGGCAATTCAGAGCGCTAGTGAGCTTGCCCTCGTTGGGCAAGATGCCAAGAAAAGATCCCACACGGAAAATATGTTAAATGCACCATGCACCATCTACACCATGCAGCACACCATGGGCCACGCACTCTCAGCACTCTCTGCACCACACACCATCACTCTCTTCATTTCCATGCTCTCTCGTCTTGCGTGTGCATGGCAAGTTGCCAAAAAATTGAAAAACGAACGCTACACGCTGCGACGCGCACGCGACGCTACCGTATATTCCGTGTGGGACCTATCTGCTTATATCACACTTCTGGCTCGACAGCCGAGGCAATTTCTGTGTACGAACGTTAGCGCGTTCACGTTGTTTTGAATTGCCGTGTCGGATTAACACTTTCTAGACACCGAATGGTATCGATTATCCTTATACATGCAGAGAAAGAGATGAAACTGACTACTCTCATGAGATCGAGATCAGCGAAATACTCGTCGCCGCCCGTCCACGTCTCCGCCAGATCGTCCGTCAGCACCGCGCCTCAATCGATTCAATCAATCACTCTATTCACTTTCTTGCTCTCTACACGTTTCATCCGATAGCGAGTCCTAGCAGCTCGATCAAGGGGACAGGAGGCGAACCATTGTAATTGCATACGAACGTGCCCTTGGGCAGATCGACGAGAGTTCGCACGCCCCAGCCCATGCCAGGCGTCTTCATCATCTGCAAGGCAACACCCAGTCCATGTTCATGCTCCTCCAGAGGCTGCAACTCACGTGCAGCGGCACTTTCATGTCCTTCTGGACGACGCGATTGAAGCACCTGCAAATATAATTCCATGCCTGTTACAGAATTCCATGCTCATTCAGTAGAAAACCGATGAACGATTTGTTTTGCACTAGTTATGGTTGCAACATGTTTTTTGTCCATTTGAGTTTGGGTATAAGAGCAATTGCTTGAGAAAGGGGCGGAGTGGAATATGGTGCGTTCATTATTGCTTCTCTGCATCGTCGCTCACTCTCTCTTCGCCATCTCAATGGAGAACATCAAACAGCCAGTACCACAGTGCAAAATCATTTCTCTTCGGATAGCATCATCTCTCATGCATAACTTCAAGTCATGTTATACTTGCGCTGAAGGTGAGTGAGAGAGTAATCGGAGAAAGAAGAAAGCAGCGATCAGGAGTCGTTCCAAATGACTACATGTTACGCTACATGCACCCCTGCAGCTTATACAAGAATCGCTTTTCATGATTTGCTGTTGAGTTATCCAAATGATAAATATGTGAATGACGTGCCTGACTCTGGAGCAGGAGCAATTGTCGTTGCATTCGTAGACGCCCGAGATGACGCGTCCATCCAGACGACCGTACTTGTAGTATCTGATACAACACAAATATATACTCAATGAGAGAATAATTATTCTTCGTCGTTTGATCCGAAGCTGAATCAAGGATAGCATCTCTCTCCCTGCTGACCCGATGGTGGCGCCGGCGTTGCGTATCATCTTTGATAGTCGCTTGAACTGCGCGTGCGAATTCATCTGACACTCGCACTTGGTCGGATCGCTGCAGTCGTCTGCAATATGCACACTTTGTCGCTCTCGCGAGAAGCGAATGCTCTCTCTCTGGTCACAATTTGTAACAAGGAACTGCGATGACTATGATCTAATCAATAGTGAATCTCGTTGATCATACCGGTGCACGAGCAGCCAGAGCAGAACGCCTTGTTGATCGTTGTGAACTCCACTTCTGCCGTCGCCGGATAACGCCGAGCTTTGTATTGGAACTGCAATCATGGCACTTATCCCTCTCATTGATATCACTCTTGGGCGAAGAAACAAACCAGAGACAAGATCACAGAATTAGTTGGATTACCTGCGGCGGATCGACGTTATCAACTTCGTTGTAGACTGGCAGTGGCCGACTCTCTTGGCCACCCGTGAAGTCGGCCGATCGCAAGAACCTGATAAGTCTCTTCATTTCCCCGTCACACTCCCCGTCCAAGACTCACTGTTGTGGCAGATACGCAACCTTGAGCACGTCCACCTGCGCATCGAATGTGAACAGATCGATCGTCAGCTCTGATCGTGTTATCTGAAGCAGATGGGAGGTTCGATCGGTGTGTCGATGTGGACGGTACCTTGAGGAAGAGTGCGATATGTTCTAGATTCATGCAGGGCTTGCCGCATGGCGCGCGATAGAAGATCTGCTGCTTGAGCTTGTGCATGCGAGACGAGGACGCGTTGCGCACGCGCTGCGATATGCATCCATTCCAATGATTCGTAGACAAGACGAGATTGATCGATGGATTGATCACTCTCACTATCGATCAGTGTGTATCATCACTGTCTCACCTCTCGTCTCCATCCGCAGCGAAGGGGGATGAAGAAGGGCGAATTGGCATGGAACTCGGTGCTATTCGGATCACGATCTTCGCCCTCAAGAGAATCGATTATAGAGATGGATCATTTATGAATGGGTGGTTTTCATGTCGATGCATTACATAGACCAATTAGGCTCATTGCTCATACCTGGAGACAATCGTGCGAGCACGGATCGTGGAATTGCGAGGCCGTGTAGCGCTTGAGGGGAACCGTCTCGTGGCGGAATGCCAGCTGAAACCCAATCCACTTTCATCCTCATTTCTTGCTTGTCCAGATGTGTATGGTCCTCTCCAACTCACCTTGCTCTGGAACTTCTTCACGCGTAGGGGCTCGGCTATCTGCTTGCCTCCATCGAATGTGTTGCGGGACGATTTGCGCGCCTGATAAATGCTCTAGCTGGTCGGCTGACTATGAGTGGCTAGATGACTGGGTAGGGTGGTACGCACCGTTCCCTTGTTATCATTGGAGTCTAGAATGCGATCGCGTATGGCCATGCTCTCGAAGTTGCCGCCGATCATGCGGCGATTCGAGTGCGGCTTGTAGTGGTCGCGCATGTTTATGCGCTTCTGATTACAGCTCATTATCATCGTGAACTACTCTCTTGAACGTCACAACGAACCAAGCTAGTGATTCGAGGACTGCCTCGATAGACGCGTTCGTCGGTGTGCAGATGATTGTGGCACGGGTAGTTGACGCACGTCGAAGCAGCGCCCTGCATGCCATTCCATCTTCCTCTCTGTCTTCACTCAACTCACTCGATTGGCCGGATTGAGTCTCAGCGTGCACATGTGTCGATCGACGTCGAGCACGAATGCATTCCACACTTGGCCGGACCTATCGGTTATCTGAAGAACCAAGCATTATCAGCTCCCTGTTTTATTACTCCAAAAGTCCCAATGATAAGTTTTGTACACTCCTCTCATATCATCGACTCACCATCACTCGTTCTTGTCGATTTCTCTTCATTCTCTGCATCTGCCACTCCGGATAGAGCCGGAAGTACTCGTGGAAGAACCTCAAACAGTTTCACAATAGGTGATGGTGTCCGAGTGGAGCTGCTCACCTCACGCGCTCCTTCCGATCCGTCACGTCCGATACGAGCAAATCCGTCGCACACTGACACAGTTTATCATTGATCCATTTAACCAGTAGACAAAAGAAGACAACCGATGAAGTGAAAACTCACCCTCACGATGGACTTATCTTGCCATGGCTGTTCGAGGAGAACATGAACATCTCCATTCACCTTGACGTACTCCTCGAATCCGTCGTCGAAGAATACCTGCAGGGCAGCTTCAGCTATAAGATAAACCCTCTCACCAGACTGCTCCAGGATGAACAACGCACCAAAACTTCCTCGTGTGGCATTTCGACTTTGGTAGCGAGAACGCCAGAGTAGAACTCCTTCGTCTTGGATGCGGGAGCGATGTGCTTTGCTCGTCCGATCACGCGGATTCCCTCGCAGATTATCTGATCCCGAATCGATTAAAACGGTGACTTTATACACTCGAAAACAGATGGTCATAATCAATTATCCATTCAATACTCTCGATTCTCAAGAACGTACACGATCAAATCCCCTCCGAGAGTGGGAAACACCCGAGGGAACGGACTGATAACTAACCGGAATGTCGACATCCTTGATAGCAATATTGCATCGTTGGAGGAAGTGAATGGTTTCTTCCTCGCCGAATCGAACGCCGATGTGATCGACGGTGATCTCCACGATCGTCGCTTCCTCGAATGGCAACTTCCCCAGCGATTCACGCCTGCAGAGATGCCCAGTTGACCACTTATATATACGGTATAGATTACGAGCTATAGGATACCGAGCTTCGAACGTTTCAATTGAAAAGAACGAGAATAGTGCGATATTGACTATCTACCTGGCCATGACATTGGCTCCCACTGCGAGATTACGCGATAGATGCTTGCGCTTGAGCGCCTTCGGACGACGCTTCGTTGTCACTTCCACGAACTCCTGATGGGATGGATAACTAGAGAGAGCAGGTGGGGAGACAAAAACTGACGATGGCTTCGCAATCTTCATGGTTGGCTTGCATCTTCTTGAGCAGTTCTTCAGGTACTGTATTCTCCGCCTTCTCGTCCAACTCTGCCAGTCTCGCAGAGTGCGCAGCTTTCTGAACATACTCAACATTCCAAAACTGCATTTCATTATTCTAGCTGGGAGCAAAAATGTGAGAGCTAGAAACTAGTGTTGTTATAGCGGGACGCGGGATTCCAGTTTTATTCCATGTCCCGCTTTTGTTCCAATGCGCGGGACTTTCTGCAAAACTGAAATGTGGCAGAAGTCCCGCAGAACATGGAAGTCCCGCATTCCTGGACTTCCAGTTTTATGGGCTTCCTTCTTCGAGCGAAGACCACTTTTCCATTCTAAACTCGATCATAAACTTCATGAAGCAATTCATCCTGTTACAATGTGACTGTTTGGAACAGTGGTATATACAAAATTGCTACACCAGAGTTCAATTCTTTTGAAAAGTCTCTGTATTTTGCATCTTTCACACAAGAGAAGCAGACCAATTTGTCCCGCATTCGTCCCGCGCATGCGCGGGATTCCATCGAAAAACTGAAAGGCGCGGGACGTTTGCAAGAAAACTTCAAAGTGCAAAAGTCCCGCGCACATAGCTTTTTTTCACTCTGTCCCGCGTCCCGCCATAACAACACTACTAGAAACTACTTGAGAAGTGTCGCAAATGATTTGACGAGGTCACTGTTTTCATTAAGGAGCTGAAGCAGAGTAAGCGACGATGCCCACCATCTCCTCGACGAAGGCTGCGGCATTCTGGATGCGGACGCCGATCCGACGCGTCTCCTTACTCACTGCTTCGCACGTCTTCTCGAACTCATCCAACAGTCTGGAAGAAGCTGTATCTTTCATCTCCCATCTTCCTCTCTCTTATTTCTCTCTCTCTCCCTTCCACCACCAACACACCCCATCTTGTGCTTGTACTCCTGCTCGATAACGTTGAGTGCCTCGTTCAGCATGCTATCGACTTCTTCCATACTCATACCGTCCTCTTCTCTCCGCGACGCCTGCAACACCACCCATCCTTCACACGTTCAACCCACCCCAACTCTACCGGGACGTTGTAGCACCGTTGAGTGATTGGATCATCTTGTAATTGGTTCACCTCTACAACATCCCAATCAATCGATATCTGCTTGCCAGTGCTCATCTCCCGCCACGCCATGTAGAAGAGGAGCGCGAGTGAGTGAGGCGGCAGCGCCGTTTCCTGCGTCATCCCGCATATAAATTTCTCTACAAGGGTCAAATGATTGGAAAACTCTTTAGAATGCATTTCACTATTTCTACTCACCAAGATGAATTCAAGTGGAGATTTGATGCGACTCAGAATGTCAGCATTTGTCTCCTGGAAATATTTTTGTATTGCTTGGCCCCTCATCTGCCGACTGTGAATGAACTCACAGCAGTACATCGTATGAGGTGATAGGCGACAGTCGAGTAGGAGAATCGATCGACGGCGGCGCTCTCGAGCAGCAGCAGCTTCATCACGTCCGGGTCGAATTTCGCTGCCATGCATTCGATAAGCAGAACTTTCGGAGAACAAAAACGTCGTATTCAATTTCCGCAGACATCTGGTATTTAAGGACTCCGAGTAGACAAATTCAAAACGTCCGCGAGCACATTTTTAGGAAAAAGCGAAAGTTAAAACTTTCTGAAAGAGTATGTTATGAACTTCGATATTGGAAAATAGCAAATGCGTACGATTCTCAATGGAGTGGTAGAGGAGGGCGACGAAAGCGACGAGGGGCTCCAGCCGATAGTGACTGGCCAGCACATTCAGATCTGAGAATCAAATTTTTCATTTCTGAAACTTCTCCAACTTCACGCCTACGCAGTACCATATGATTCTGTATCATCGACCATTATCCGAGAGACTTACTCTTGTTCTGTCGCCAGAAGTCAGAAATGCGTCGAGGCATTTCCTTGTTGAAGAGGATGAGACGTGCTTCCTTCTGCACGCAAGTATCATTCCCACACTTGCGCTTCTATCGATACCCGAATGAGAGAGAACTGACTGGAATAGGATATGGATGATCGTTGATCGTCATCACTTCGAAAATGCTCGATAGACAACGCGGCCTCGGCAGATGCGCAATCCTGCATGGCAGATATCCATACTATACTATATATAAAGGAGCTGTTTGTGTGTGTGTTCGTTTGTAAGGTCCATCCCACTACACTCAGGGACATAAAGATAGCACAGGTATGTTTTTGTGAGTTTTTGGGAGAACGGCTGATCTGAAAGTCTTGCCACTAGGAAAAACGGATTCTACAGCTCGGAAAGCCCCTATGTGGAAGTTTCCAACACATTGCCATACGTGAGTCGAGAGAGAAGTAAAAAAGTCCGAAAAAGTGAAGGGACAAAAAGATAGCACATGTGGGCCGCTCCGGTACACCGCGATCGTCCAAGATCGATCAAGCAATGTATAAAGTGGCGGTTTATTTTTTATTCAAACTTCGTGGTTTCATAAAATCATATATCGAGTTTCGAGTCTCTACTCCGCGGAACCGGCTCAGGAACATTTTTCAAACAATTGCTATAGCACAGCGGGTTAGAGGCGCCTTGGGGGCGGAGTCTTGGCACTTTGCCAAATTTTTCAAAGACCTATAACATAGCTCCTATTGAGATTTCAGCTTAGAAAAAACAATCACGCTATGCGCAGTGACGAGACCAACGCGTGTGCGAAAAATGAAGCAGAAATATTCAGAACTGGCCGAAAATTGTACACTTTTGTGTTTAACAAGGGAAAATGGAAAACGGGGCAGAACTCGACGAGTTCTCGAATTTCGGCTTAGCAAATTATATCACGCTATGCGCATCGGTCATGGCTATATCTGTGCAAAAAATCAGCCAAAAATATTGAGAAACAGCAAAAAATTGTATACTTTTGTGAGGCCACGCCCCCAGGAGCACTTCAACAAAGGGCTAACCTGCTGTGTATAGAGCACTTATCGCATCACTGAGGAAACCAAACGCCCTTCTCATGTGAAGGAAGATACTTGGGGCAACTTTCTTGAGAACGTTTCTACAGAGTCTCCTGAATGGTCATCGACATTAACCAGGCGCCAGCTACCTCTTATCAGGCAAACACTCTCACACATTTCGAGGTCGCCCATCAAAATCCTGCATTGTTTGGTTTTCTCGCCTCCGTATTGATCAGAAAACGTGTTAGACGGGGGAGTGTATACACCACCAAGCAAGTAATGAAGTATGCATGCAGAATCACCTCATCGTAGTCTTGTAGGACTCTCACTTTAGCTGGGAAAGGACGTGGAATTCACAAGCGAAGAGGCAGAGTCACGGGTTTTATCTGCAGTTGAAGGGACGGCGATATCCAATAGGCGTGTCTTCCGATCATCACTGGCGTTGGAAAACAGTTCATCATTGATGTTTTGGACAACTTTGCACAACACTGAAAAAGTCTATAGAAGACCACACTCCGCTCTAGCGGAAGCAGTTTCAGAGGTGAAACGATACTGGGATGAGCGCTGTTCTGGTGGCGTTCCAGTTTCCAAGGGTCTATTCCAATGAACAGGGTGATGGGGAATGTAAAGTAGAACATGCCTTAGACGTGCTCGATACCCTAGATTCGACGAGATCGTACGTGCAGAACAATTGGCTCCAGAATGAGGCACCCATCCAAGTGCCAAAGTCGGCTGTGGCTCAATCCCGAGCCCATAAAAAAGAGATCCGTGTTCGCTTTTGGTAGTGCTCTTCGGTAAACGTTACGGAAGCTCCGTTAGAAACAGCGACCAAAACCGTTTGACGATTGTTCATGATTGCGTGGCAAGAACGCACGATTTCCGATGCGATACTGCACATGCTCTATCGCGATTGTTTGAAAAATATTCCTGAGCCGGTTTCGCGGATTGGAGAATCGAAACTCGATATACGATTTTAGGAGACCACAAAAAATGATTTAAAAATAAACGGCCACTTTATACATTGCTCGATCAATCTTGGACGATCGCGGTGTACCGGAGCAGCCCACATGTGCTATCTTTTTGTCCCTTCGATTTTTCGGACTTTTTAGTTTCCCTCTCGACTCACATATGGAAATAAGTTGAAAACTTCCACATGGGTGTTTTTCAAGCTGTAGAATCCGTTTTTCCTAGTGGCGAGACCCTCAAACGAGCCGTTCTTCCAAAAACTCACAAAAACATACCTGTGCTATCTTTATGTCCCTGAGTGTATGAGTGGGGCCACGCTGAGGGGTCCCACTGATAAGTGATAAGCACTGATAGATTCCCCCAGGGCATACGCATATCTTTGCGGTATCGCTTTGGCGCCAGGCCTTTCCGCCGCCAGGCGCCAGGCAGCGGAATAGTGTCTGAAGCGGACTCGGGAATTTTGAAAGAGAGGGAATGCCGATATTTGTACCCGATTTCAGTACTCTAGAATGTTCCATTGTTTACTTCGATAGTACAAGATGTTTCGCGAATATTCTAGAAGGAAATTCGAAGTACAACTGTATCAAAAAGTGGAACCCTTCAAACTCTTGCGACGCCTCGAGGCGGCGCAGCCTACTCTTGTATCAGATATACCAGATATGAGCTATAGAGATTGGATGAGTGGGTGATAGTGACTGACCACTTGAACAGAAGCATGGCGTGGCGGGCGATGGCCGCGCGCGTCGACTCACTCAGCGCGCACCACGATTGACTGCCCTCAAAAAGCACGCATTTATCTCATTCATACTGTATCAACACATCACGTTCGCACGTTATTGAGAGAGCGAGGAATACAGAGAAGAATGACATAAATAGAATGACTAACCCCAGGCAGATAATCATCGATCCACGCCAGCTTTTCTTCCATAGAAGCTTTCAAGTCGTCCTAAAACACGATTTTTTGGTGACTCCGTATTTCAAGAGGGGTATAAGAAAATGTCTCGTGGACAATGTGGAGAGATGAAACTGACATCGATGACTTCGTCGACTTGCTCGAGTTCATCGAAATCTTCTGTTTCGTCTTCGTCTTCGCCTTCTTCGTTCACCTCCACATCTTCGAGCTCCTCCTCTTCCTCCCTCTCATCTTCATCCGCCGCTTCTCCTCCGTCCTCTCCCGCATCACCACAACCTCCATCCTTCTCGACAGATACAACGGGTGTCTCCGCCTTCTCAGCTTCCTCGACGACTTCCACCTCGTCCGCGTCCAC